>CM064566.1:55015972-55045972 GCA_032716605.1 Paralithodes platypus | reverse complement strand
CGGTGTCCCCCCCTTCGGTGTCCCCCCCTTCGGCTCCCTCATTTTTATCAACTGTATATATTTCTGTCATTGTCTTCTGTGTTCCAAATATTCGCCATCTCTCTCTCTCTCTCTCTCTCTCTCTCTCTCTCTCTCTCTTATATATATATATATATATATATATATATATATATAATTATATATATACATACTGTGTATATATATATCCATGTGCTTCTAAGAGAGTCTTCATCATTGCTATCCTTTCCTTCGGGTTTGCTCTCTCTACTAGAATTAAGTTCTGATCACCACGCTGGGATCGTAAACTCTGTGTGGCCAGTATATATATATGTATATATATATATATATATATATATATATATATATATATATATATATATATATATATATATATTTATATTTAATGTAATTATTCTTGGTTCTTGTCTTACGTTTTTTTTTTTTTTTTTTTTTTTTTTTTTCTATATTCCAACTTACTTCCTCTCGGGCATAGGCTGAGAGCCTTAACATTCACCGCTTTACAATGAACAGTGAAGCCCGTGAGGTCTTGTTCCAGTCTAGGGAGTGAGACATGTGAAGCACGTAGAGTACAACGAGCACCTGCCATCTTGCCTTCACATGAGGCACGGTGCTCACTCATGGCCCGAAACGACCCCATCTCTGAAGCCACCTCGTTCCCGTGCTTCACTGTCTCACCCCCTACACTCGGACTCTCACACTTACACACACACAACGCCACCTGTTGAGCAGATAACTCACCAGGCATTGCACCCCTATAGCATATTTTGAATATGGGAATATTCATACAGTGCTATTTAATCAGGGAACAATGAGGGTATTTTATTGACGTTTCGGTGGGCTTGTGGTAATGCACTGATACCAGGTACAGCACAAATTCCATCCCAATAATATCTTCCCATTGATACATCGGGATTTGAACCCGGGACCTTTGGATTACCAGGCCAGTGGCAAGACCACTCCACCACACCTCCCCACTTGAGGAGGTTTTGGTTCCCCTCCTGGCCAACTAGGCTATCCTGCCATAGTTGCAAAGGATCTCTTACCTGGTGACCGTAAACTAGCTCATTAGGGGAGAAACCCAGGGATTCAGTTGGAACCTCACGAGTAGCAAATAAAAGAAAAGGTACCCCCTTATCCCACTCAACTCCGGTCTCTGTACAATACTTACGTAACATTCCCTTTAATGTCTGATGATATCGTTCGAGAACCCCTTGACTCTCTGGGTGGTAGGTGCTAGACTTAACATGCTCGATACCCAACTCCTTCAGGGACTGCTGAAAAATGTTAGAGGTAAAATTAGTTCCTTGATCACTTTGCACCTCATGGGGGAAACCCATTCTGGTGAAGAATTTGAGCAGTTCCTTGATGACAGTTGGAGCAGAGGTAGTCCTTAAGGGACTGGGTAGCGAGTTGCCATGTCCATAATAGTTAATAAATAAATGTTACCTTGGGAAGTCTTAGGCAATGGGCCTACAATGTCCACTACCACCCGAGTAAAAGGATTCTCGAAGACGGGCAAGGGCACCAGAGGATGTACAGGCACCTTCTGATTGGGTTTTCCTGTCATCTGGCAAGTGTGACACACTCTACAAAACTCCACTACATCTGCACGCATTCCTGGCCAGTGAAAGTGGGCTCTGATTCTGTCTAGAGTTTTTCTCACACCTAGGTGTCCTGCCAATGGTATACAATGTGCCATTTCCAAGATATCTCTACGACAAGGTTTGGGGACTACTACTTGATGGACGTCCCAGGCCCCGTCATCGATTGGTCTGTGTGGCGGTCTCCATCTACGCCACAATACTCCTCCTTTGAGGTAGAAACATTCACCACCCTCCTTCTCACATTCCTCTTCACTCACGGACCTGGCAGCTAACTCCTTGCATTCACTATCATCTCTCTGTAGCTCTACCAGGCCACTAGGACAATTTGGAGGGGTTTCATGGTCATCGTTAGGGTCAAGATGAGCCATAAAGGTGTCAGATAAATCCACCTCAGTCACATCATCAGGCACAGTTGGAGCGTCATTCACACTCTCATCATCCCTTTCATCAACTCTTACATTCGGTACATTTCTGTCTGAGGGAACTGCTACTTGAGACATTGAACGTGTGACAGCACACACAGGGAAAACTGTTGGCATCTCCTTTTCGAGCTCACCGGTTAGTGGCTCGTTAACAGGGGAAAGTGACAAAATGGGGTCTGGTCGGACCTTCTCACCTGCTACATCATTCCCCAAAAGGAGTGTTACCCCAGGCACAGGGATATCTTGGGACCTACACAAAGCTATGGTGGCCTCGCCCTGTAGTAACTCACATTCAATTTCGCCTTTTACCAAGTATGCATAAAATTGGCCTCCAGCACCTCTCATTACAACTGGTTCGCCAAGTGGGCACTCAGTGTAAGGATTCACCATGAGGGTGCTAGTAGAACCTGTGTCTCTCAGAATGTTTACCTCATGCATACAACCATTTAATCTCACGTTGCCAGATGAAATAAAGGGACGGTAACTGTCCTGCACTGATGGTGAAATTATTATTGGCTTAACCCTAGTGGGTTGCACTACACATGCTACTACACCCCTGTCTAGATGATTTACGTTAGCTGCTAGGTACTCCTTCTGTCGGGAGTCTTGCATTAAAGGAACTATTGGTACTAGGTACTCCTTCTGTCGGGAGTCCTGCATTAAAGGAACTTTTGGTGCTAGGTACTCCTTCTGTCGGGAGTCCTGTATTAAAGGAACTTTTGGTGCTAGGTACTCCTGTCGGGAGCCCTGCATTAAAGGCACATATGGATTTTGAGATACGGCGGCAACTGTCTGCCCCGATCTCTCGGTTCTCTCCTTGGCCCAGCACTGATAAGCTAGGTGGCCTCTCATGCCACAAAAAGTACATACTTTAGGGGATACGGGAACGTTCCCTCTTTGAGCATTACTATTACTTTGGGCCCCACCTCTGTTACCATTGCCCTGAGTCGCATTTTTAGTTGGGGGAACAATTCTATTTTGGCTAGCTGGGGAAGATGTTACAGGCTTGTGACTGGGTCGGTCAGATTTGTGATTGGGATACTTAAAATTAGAACTAGAATTATCGTAGGGCTTCTTTCCACGAAATTTGTTGTTGAGCACGTATGTGTCAGCCATGTCAGCGGCGTCGGCAAGACAATCTACCTTTTTCCCCTTTAAATGATAGGATACAGAAGAATCAATTTTCCATAGGAAATTTTCTAACAGGACCAACTCCTTCAGATCGTTGTAGCTTGTGACTTTCTTACTCTTGACCCAATGATTGAAAGTTTTAGTCATGGTCCTGGCAAATACCTTATGGGTTTCTTCTACTTTCTTCTGGTTTTTACGGAAAGATTGCCTGTATGCCTCAGGCTGCAATTGATATGTTTTTAGGATAGCTTCTTTGAGATTGTCATAATCCTGCCTAACCTCTGCTACTTCTGACAAATACGTGGCTCGAGCCTGCCCTGTCAAAACGGTTTGTAACATAAAAGGCCATTGATCTCTTGTCCACTTCATACCTCTAGCAACTTCCTCAAACAAAACAAAGAAGTCCTGCACATTATCCTCAGTGAAAGGTGGAATGACACTAGTCATAGTCAATCCCAGAGGGGGAGCAATTACGGGAGCATTTGTATTGACATTTAGTTGAGCCGTACGATATTGATATTCACATTGTTCGGTCGTTGCACTGGCATTTATTCTGGCTAGTTCTATATTTAGTCTGGCTTGTTCGGCATTTGCTTCAGCATTTATTCTGGCTTGTTCTATATTTAGTCCGGCTTGTTTGGTAGTTGCTCTGGCTTGTTCGGCATTTATTCTGGCTAGTTCTAAGTCGGTATTTTTTATTCTGGCTAGTTCTAATATTTGATCACCGGTCAAACCAGGTGGCAATTGTTCATCAAGTTGGCTAGGTTTACTCGGGATCCCACCAACTGCTCCGTCACCCTCCTCGCCTTCTACAGGGAACAGGTGGGTTTTTATGGTCTGAGCCACCTCTACTTTGGACATGTTTGAGACAGTTAACTGGAGATGCGAGGCAAGCACTTTCAGTTCGGATTTTGACAGACAGTCAATATCAGGGGCTGTGGGTTCTGATTCTATGAAAACTCGAGCATCTTCGTCATTAATTAGTTGAGGCATGATTAATATTTGATTTTTAAGTAGTGAAACGGTAATGAAACTGAGTGAAACTGTATGAAACGAATCCTGGCGAGGTCGCCACTCTTCTGTTACGTATCTGGATCCTCAAGTGGTTAACTTGATGAATCTAGATAGCACAGAGATATATATTAAGGTATCAGTCAGCTGAAGGCAAAACAAAAGTAAAATCTAATAAAATTATTTCCTGTTGTTGCTTCCTTTCCTTTTGGATCTTAGGACTTGGTATCCTTTATTGACTGATACTCTTTAATTATGAAAAATACTGAAACTAATTAAAGTCATGTAGTATTTATAAAGAATTATTATTTAACCGAAGCTTAGTAGGCTATGGTTATGAACCGAAGTATATCTAAAGAAGGACTATTAATTCTATAAAAAGTCTTGAAAGATAAATATTGAGGTAAGAATATTTCTGTCTCTTACCCTTTTTGAAATGAATAGCTAGTTTTCTTATATGTCCTTTTATTTATATTTAATGTAATTATTCTTGGTTCTTGTCTTACGTTAATAGTATTATATTATTATTATCATCAGGATTAATATCAAAGTCACATAAAAAGTTAGATATATATTTAATAATTAGTTAAATGTATTTCTTAACCACGTAACATTGAGGTTTGATTTATGAGTAAATTAAGTTACAGGATCGCTTCATAGATTCGATTCAGGTCTCACTCAAATAATATGAAAAGCAAAAATAATATTTTGAAGCTAAAATAATTTTCTTCAGCTTAGGAAATCACTAGAAGTAACATTAAAACAGCCATGTTAGTCTAAGGCGATATTACTAATATGGGACAATAGCATCACCGTACTAAGCACCGTTAAGCAATGTAAGCTTAATTAAAAGAAAATGAAAGAACTCGTAAGTCTTAATAAAACAATAGTATTACTTTTATCATAACCCAATTACTTAAAGAGTTGCTTTAGTCCACAAGTTAGTACATAAATACTAAAATACTAAAATAGTTAAGTACATAATAGTAGCGTTAAACGTTAATTCCCAATCAAATAGTTAAGTACATAATAGTAGCATTAACGTTAATTCCCAATCACATATCTCACTAACCAACATAACGTAAGTGTTTACACCGAACACACTTAACACACACTTATATAAACTGACTGACAGTCACAATCCCATTATAATACTTCACCCCGTCTTCCTCCAGCTGCAAGTTCACCTTCCCCAACTCCAAATGAGACTGATTTGAATGCCCACAACTCGGGTCTTATATACCAAACAATGATGGTGTAGGAACGAATCAGGAGGCGAGTGATGGTGCGCGCCCCTATCACAGCTCCTGTAGTTGCGTAGCAGGTGCGTGGTCCAATGGAGGCTCCTGGCGTCGATCATACGTCATAGCGTCGGGTCATCGAAGTAGTTTGCAGGGTCCCCTATGAAGCACGCAGGTGTGAAGGCTTGTTTGCTGGTATGCAGACGAGCTGGTTTCCCACTCGCTGGTTCGCTCGCTAGTCTGCTTCGCCGCCTGGGTAGTTTGGCACTCCTTCAACTCTAATTCTAACTCTTAAATTAACATACAGGGCTCCGTATGTCAGAATATATATATATATATATATATATATATATATATATATATATATATATACCGGTATATATATATATATATATAGAGAGAGAGAGGGGGGGGGGAGAGAGGGAGTACATCTGTTTCCAATGTTTTTTTTTTTTTTTTTTTTTTTTTTTTTTGCTGTTGTGTCTCTGTCCAATTACTTCCGCCAACAAAATTGGAAGAGGTTTTGTTTTTGCCTACGTTTGTTTTTGTCTGTAAGCAAGAATCTCAACATGTTATGAACCAATTTTTACGAAAGTTGGGGAGCAGATAGGATGTGCACCAAGGAAGTAGCTTTTGGTAGAGCGCATGCCTCCATCAGCAGAGGCGGACGTATGTGCTCTCCCGAATGCCACTCTAATTATTTATTACATTCCATTAAATTTTGCTTACATTAATTTCATTTTATCACGGTGGTTCGTTTTTGCTATCAGTATTTATCGGGAGTGTATCGTAAATTATTTTTGCTAACAAACTTTAATAAGGAAGGCCCTCCGATTGCCAATGTTTATACACAAAAGACATACATTTAATTTGAAAGGCAGGAGCTTGGAGACAATATGTGGGTATGAACACCACTTTGGGCCATTGTTTCAACCATATACTATCATTTTATTCTTTCAAAAACTAGGCATCTTCTTGTTTAACTTTTACAAGATATAACGACGCCTGTCTTTCTTTTTAGCTAGCTAATAGTTAACAATATGTTTTATGTAAGAAATTATTTGTGAGAGTCAGAAGGATGATGGAGACCGTTTTTACCCCATTTTTGCTCGAATATTCCTTCATTGGGGCCCTGTCAAGGCATTCACAATCCTCATATTTACGCATTCACAATCCTCATATTTACGCATTCACAATCCTCATATTTCCTCATTAACCCCTTGAAGCTCTGACGCATTTTAGCAGTATATTTTGGCTATCATCAGACGATTTTATGCAGCTTGGGAAGGATCTGTGGGTATTAAAAGGGGCAAAGACTATCTAAATCAACCCTCTGATTTCCATATACTCTTCCTAATCTGAATAAAATCGTCTAATAATTACCGGAAAACAAGACAAAAATGTGTATTGAAGTTTGAAAGGGTTAACAATGTTCATATTACCGCATTTACAATCCTCGTATTTCCACATTCACAATCATCGTATTTCCACATTCACAATCATCATATTTCCACATTCACAATCATCATATTTCCACATTCACAATCCTCATATTTCCACATTCACAATCCTCATATTACCACATTCACAATCATCATATTTCCACATTCACAATCTTCATATTTCCACATTCACAATCCTCATATTTCCACATTCACAATCCTCATATTACCACATTCACAATCGTAATTTTTCCACATTCACAATCTTCATATTTCCACATTCACAATCTTCATATTACCACATTCACAATCCACATATTTCCACATTCACAATCCTCATATTCCCACATTCACAATCTTCATATTTCCACATTCACAATCCACATATTTCCACATTCACAATCCACATTCACAATCCTCATATTTCCACATTCACAATCTTCGTATATTCTTTCAAGTGTATTTTCCTCTTCCCTGTTTCATTCTTTCTCTCTTCCCCCTTTATTTAACCGGCCTTCTTCTTCTTCTTCTTATTCTTATTCGTGTTCTTTTATTTTTCTTATTGTTCTTCTTCTTAGTCTTCTTCTATTTCTTCTTCTTTTTCTTCTCCCATCTTCTTCTTTTTCTTCTCATCTTATTCTTCTTCTTCTTCTTCTCACATCTTCTTCTTCTTCTTCTTCTATTTCTTTTTCTTCTCCCATATTCTTCTTTTTCTTCTCCCACCTTCTTCTTCCATCATCTTCTTCTTCTTCTTCTTCTTCTTTTCCTTCTTCTTCTTCTCCCATCTTCTTCTTCTTCTTCTTTTCCTTCTTCTTCTCCCATCTTCTTCTTCTTCTCCCATCTTCTTCTTCTTCTCCCATCTGCTTCTTCTCCCATCTTCTTCTTCTTCTTCTGTTCCTTCTTCTTCTCCCATATTCTTGTTCTTCTTCTTCTTCCATCTTCTTCTTCTTCTTCTTCTTCTTCCATCTTCTTCTTCTTCTTCTCCCATCTTCTTCTCCCTTCTTCTTCCTCTTCTCCCATCTTCTTCTTCTCCCATCTTCTTCTTCTTCTCCCATCTTCTTCTTCTTCTCCCATCTTCTTCTTCTCCCATCTTCTTCTTCTTCTCCCATCTTCTTCTTCTTCTCCCATCTTCTTCTCCTCCCATCTTCTTCTTCTCCCACCTTCTTCTTCTTCTCCCATCTTCTTCTTCTTCTCCCACCTTCTTCTCCTTCTCCCATCTTCTTCTTCTTCTCCCATCTTCTTCTTCTTCTCCCATCTTCTTCTTCTCCCATCTTCTTCTCCTTCTCCCATCTTCTTCTCCTTCTCCCATCTTCTTCTTCTTCTTCCATCTTCTTCTTCTTCTCCCATCTTCTTCTTCTCCCATCTTCTTCTCCTTCTCCCATCTTCTTCTTCTTCTCCCATCTTCTTCTTCTCCCATCTTCTTCTCCCATCTTCTTCTTCTTCTCCCATCTTCTTCTTCTTCTACCATTTTCTTCTTAGTTTTTCCTTTGTCTTCGTCTTTTTCTTCCTCTTCTTCTTCTTCTTACCTTGCCCCTTCAGCTGAGGTTCAAGATCTCTTAGGCCCGGCTCAGCTCTCTCCTCGCCCGTTAGCCCTCTGACATTTTTGTGTCCCTATTCCTGTCCTGGCCATATTCCCTTTCTGACTCAATATTTGTTCCGCCTGTCTATATTCGTGCTATCTCTCTTTCTGTTTCTCTTTCTCTCTCTCTCTCTCTCTCTCTCTCTCTCTCTCTCTCACTCTCATTCTCTCTCTCTCTCACTCACTCACTCACTCACTCACTCACTCTCACTCACTCACTCACTCACTCACTCACTCACTCACTCACTCACTCTCTCTCTCTCTCTCACTCTCACTCTCTCACTTAAGAGGAACCGGCCTTCGGCCGGGATATTTTTCTATTGAAAAATGTACAAGTTGATCTTGAAAGGAGATCAAGGGGGTGTAATTTCAAGCTTAATGGAGGTCTAGGGAAAAAAAAAAAAATCTCCTTAACCCCTTCTATACCGGCGATGACCTTTTCACTTTATTTTGGCTACTATTAGACGATTTTCTTTAGCTTAGGAAGGATGTCTACCCATTAAAAAGCTATAATAGACTATCTCAATATATCCTTTCAGCTACCATATATCCTTCTTAACCCTGTCAAGCTCCAATACGCATTTCTTTACTGTTTTCTGGTAATTCTTAGACGCTTTTATTCAGATTAGGAAGGGTATATGGAAGTCAGAGGGTTGATTGAGATAGTCTTTACCGTTTAAATAACCACAGATCCTTCCTAAGCTGCATACAATCGTCTAATGATAGCCAAAATAAACTGCTAAAACGCGTCAGAGCTTCAAGGGGTTAAGGGGAGGTTTTTAGTTCGTTTCCTAGAATTCCATCAATCTTAAAATTACACCCCCTAGACCCCCTTTCAAGATAAATGTGTACATTTTTCGGTAGAAAAATGTACCGGCTGAAAGCCGGTTCCTCTTAAATTACAGGCTCGCTATCGCTCGCCAGGATAAAATCGACACCTGAATTGCACGAAAGGTCTTAATATGGGGTGAAAGTTCTTAAAATCGCTAAACTAATGGGGCAAACGTTTTATAATATCAAAAGCAATGGGGCTAAACATGAGGGAGAAAGGGGTCAAGAAAAAAAATCCTTAAGTGGAGATCTCCCCTTAAGCAGCTAAATATATCTAACTTAAATCCAATGCAAAGGATGCCACCGGTACAGAAGGGGTTAACCCTTTCAGTACCAGCGACGTGTGTGCAATTGTACTCCAGCTAGGCCTATATTGAGACGATATTATGCAGCTTGGGAAGGATCTGTGGTAGTTAAGACGGTTGGATGAGATAGCTTGAGGCCTTAATGTGGCTAGAGGTCCTTCCTAAGCTGAATAAAATCGTCTAATAGTTGCCAGAACACAATAAAAAAGGATGTCACCGGTACAGAAGGGGTTAAGGGGAGGTATTCAGTTTATTCCCTAGACCTCCATCAAGCTTTAAAATACGCCCCATTAACCCCTTTTCAAGATTAATTTGTACATTTTTCGGTAGAAAAATTTCCCGGCTGAAAGCCGGTTACTCTTAAATTACAGGCTCGCTATCGCTCGCCAGGATAAAATCGACACCTAAATGGCACGAAAGGTCTTAAAATTGACAGAAATGGGTTGAAAGTTCTTAATATCGTCAAAATAATGAGGCAAACGTCTTAAAATCTCAAAAAGCAATGGGGCTAACCATGAGGGAGAAAGGGGTCAAGAAAAAAATCCCTCAAGTGGAAATCTCCCCTTAAGGCGACTGAGAAAGATGGGGACAATTTTCTCACGCTCGCTTTTCCATTAAGAACGCTTTGGAGGTCAAAATTGGCCCTACCCTATCCAATTATCTGGGTTTTTATTTTGGCCTTGTTTATCTTTCAATCTTCTCTTAACCCTTTCAACAACATGACGTATTTCCATCGTATTTTCGTTACCCATAGACGATTTTTCTTTAGCTTATAATCTACCTCTGGGACTCATAGGGGGTAAATAAGGTCCTAATGAACTCTCTGAATATCATAGGTCCTTCAGAAACTACATAAAATCTTCTAACTTTATCCAGAGTCCGAGGGATTAGGACCCCATATATAGTGCTGAAGGGGTTAAGGGGAGATTTCCACTTGAGGGATTTTTTGCTTTTCCCCTTTCTCCCTTATGTTTAGCCCATTGCTTTTGAAGTTTTAAGACGTTCGCCCCATTAGTTTGGCGATTTTAAGAAGTTTCACCCCATTTATATCACTTTTAAGACCTTTCGTTCCATTTAGGTGTCGATTTTTTCCTGGCGAGCGATAGCGAGCCTGTAATTTAAGGGGAATCGGCCTTTGGCCGGGACATTTTTCTACCGAAAAATGTACAAATTTATCTTGAAAGGGGGTCAAGGGGGTGTAATTTCAAGCTTGATGGAGGTCTCGGAAACACACTAAAAACCTCCCCCTTAAGAGGGATGGTTCGCTATGGTTGAATCTCTGAAGCCAGTAGCATTTTGGTTTCACTATACACTTCTTTCAATCAGGGCGATAATATGACACTTCACTTCTCTGAGGTGTCCATTTTTTTTTCTGAGCGAGCGTTAGCGAGCCTGTAAGTGAAAGGAAATGGGTGTTCGGCCAGGCCATTCTTAACCCCTTCTGTACCGACGATGTCTTTGAAATTTTATGTTAAGTATATTTCGACGATTTTGTGCAGTTAAGGAAGGATCTGTGGTCGTAAAAAGGGTTGTTGTTGTTGTTCCCCAAGCAGCCTGGCCGAACAGCCCCAAGGCCCCGAGCAAAGCCAAGGCCATAACCGAGCGCCCCTACAGAACCCTCCCTGCCGACCACAATAAAGCCTGGGTGACCGAAGCCACTCCATGGCGGGGAGCTGAGGAGGGTGCGGAAATGCCCGGGAAACCAAAGCCTCACCCAGGGCCCTGTGCCCCTCAGCAATTATGAAGAGAAAGTTGAGGGGTAAAAAGGGTTAAGTGAGATAGTTCGACGCCTGTTAATTGCTGGAGGCTCTTTATTTTAACTGAATGCAATAGTCTCATAGTAGCCAGACTATAGCTAAAAGGACGGCCCCGGTACCGAAGGGGTTAAATAATAAAAAAAATCACAAATTTAGCTTGATAGAGGTCTGGGTGGCGAAGTGTGGGAAGTTTTTTTTTTTTTTTTTTTTTTTTTTTAGCCTATGGGATGAATTATAATAGATTGCTCGAAAATAGCGAAAGTCAGCACATTTCTCCATAATAGGTAAGCAAAATATCATAAGAGGTCGCACCAGATAGTGTTAAGGGGGGATGGGCCGTTTTTTCTGGTCCCCCTTCTCCCTCGTGTTTACCCATTGGTTTTTTAGATTTTGAGACGTTCGGTCAATTAGTTTGGCGATTTTGAGACGTTTGGCCCATTAGTTTGGTGATTTTAAGTCTTTACGCCCGATTTCTTTGTCAATATTATGACCTTTCGTGCCATTTGGGTGTCGTTTTATTCCTGGCGAGCGATAGCGAGCCTTTAATTTTAAGAGTAACCAACCTTTGGCCAAGGAGTTTTTCCACCGAAAAATGTAAACATTTATCTTGAAGGGGGTGTGGGGGGGGGGGGGGGGGGTTTACAGCTTGATGGAGGTCTTGGGCGGACACTGAACTATAATAAATGGATCAATCAATGAACAAATAAGTACGCCTATCTCTCCTCTTAGGGGAGATCTCCACTTGAGGGATTTTTTTTTTCTTGACCCCTTTCTCCCTCATGTTTAGCCCCATTGCTTTGGATATTATAAAACGTTTGCCCCATTAGTTTAGCGATGTTAAGAACTTTCACCCCATATTACGACCTTTCGTGCAATTCAGGTGTCGATTTTATCCTGGCGAGCGATAGCGAGCCTGTAATTTAAGAGGAACCGGCCTTCGGCCGGGACATTTTTCTA
The DNA here is from genome assembly GCA_032716605.1 of Paralithodes platypus. Classification (NCBI taxonomy): domain Eukaryota; kingdom Metazoa; phylum Arthropoda; class Malacostraca; order Decapoda; family Lithodidae; genus Paralithodes; species Paralithodes platypus. The sequence goes on along the minus strand of CM064566.1, from coordinate 55,033,671 downwards.
CCGAAAAATGTACAAATTTATCTTGAAAGGGACTCAAGGGGGTGTAATTTTAAGCTTGATGGAGGTCTAGGGAACAAACTAAATACCTCCCCTTAACCCCTTCTGTACCGGCGTCGTCTCTTTAATATTATCCTATACCTACATTTAGACGATGTGGTGCAGCTTATTAAGGATTTGTGGTAGTAAAAATGGTTCAGTAAGTTGGTTCGAATAAAAATGGTTCAGTAAGTTGGTTCGAATAAAAATGGTTCAGTAAGTTGGTTCGAGTAAAAATGGTTCAGTAAGTTAGTTCGAATAAAAATGGTTCAGTAAGTTGGTTCCAAAAAAAATGGTTCAGTAAGTTGGTTCGAATAAAAATGGTTCAGTAAGTTGGTTCGAGTAAAAATGGTTCAGTGAGTTGGTTCGAATAAAAATGGTTCAGTAAGTTGGTTCGAATGAAAATGGTTCAGTAAGTTGGTTCGAATAAAAATGGTTCAGTAAGTTGGTTCGAGTAAAAATGGTTCAGTGAGTTGGTTCGAAGCCTGTTAACTGTTGGAGGTCCTTTTTAAACTGAATCACATCGTCTAATAGTAGCCAAAATAAAGTACAATAAAAGGCTTCCCGGTACAGAAGGGGTTTTAGGGGAGATTTCCACTTGAGGGACTTTTTTCTTGACTCCTTTCTCCCTCATGTTTAGCCCCACTGCTTTTGAGATTTTAAGACGTTTGCCCCATTAGTTTGGTGATTTTTAAGAATTTCCGCCCCATTCTGTAAATTTTAAGACCTTTCGTGCCATTTAGGTGTCGATTTTATCCTGGCGAGCGATAGCGAGCCTGTAATTTAAGAGTAATCGGCCTTCGGCCGGGACATTTTTCTACCAAAAAATGTACAAATTTATCTTGAAAGGGGGTCAAGGGGGTGAAATTTTAAGATTGCTGGAGGAGTAGGAAACAAACTAAAAACCTCCCCTTAAGGATCAAAGCCTTTCTGAGCCATTTCCTCTTGTGCTCATTTCCACGTAGGAGCAACTTCAGATGATTAAGGGGAGGCAGATCGTCTTTCTGGACCCCCTTCTCCCTAATGTTTAGCCCCACTAGTTTTGAGATTTTAAGATGTTGGTTCCATTAGTTTGGGGATTTTATGACCTTTCACCCCATGTCTTTGTCAATATTAGGACCCTTCGTGCCATTTAGGTGTTGATTTTTCTTGCCGAGCGATAGCGAGCCTGTAATTTTAGGAGGCATCGGCCTTTGGCCAGGAAATTTTTCTACCGAAAAATTTACAAATCTATCTTGAAGGGGGGTCTAGGAGGTGTTTTTCTAAGCTTGATGGAGGTCTAGGGAGGAAACTAAAACAATATACGAATAAATGAATTAATAGACCAAACAAACAGTCAGTCTCCCCTTAATTTTCCTCGCTCTTCTCTCGACGTCTTACTTTTTGCCTTCGCTTTATCATTCTCGATTGCCTCTTCCCTTTCTATTATGGCATTCCTTACTCTCATTATTTTGGGGGGAGGTGTTTGGTGTTGGAGTGAAATTAATAAAAATGGATTACCTTTTCATTCCATTTCCCCTTGTTGTATATTATTTGTTTTGTTTTGTAATTATGTTTTCCTTTGTATCTCCCAACTCATATATATACTATATATATATATATATATATATATATATATATATATATATATATAGTATCTATATATATAATTTTAATTTTCGCTTCTTCAGCCTATAACCCCTTTGTTCAAAAAAAAATTCTCGTTGACTGGCTTTCCAAATTAGTCACGTAATTTTACTCAATAATTATTTTCTGATATTCCTAACCTTACCATTGGCATTACTCTTGTGTCCAGTATATAAAAGTGCGCCTCGTATATTCTCCATCATTTGGGTGGTTATTGGGCTTAAGGGGAGATAATCATCCACTTGAGGGATTTTTTTCTGGACTCCTTTCTCCCTCATGTTTAGCCCCATTGCTTTTCTAATTTTAAGACGTTCGCCCCATTATTTTGACGATTATAAGAACTTTCGACTCATTTCTGTCAATTTTAAGACCCTTCGTGCCATTTAGGAGTCGATTTTATCCTGGCGAGCGATAGCCAGCCTGTTATTTAAGAGGAACCGGCATTCAGCCGGGACATTTTTCTACCGAAAAATGTACAAATTTATCTTGAAAGGGGCTCAAGGGGGTGTAATCTTAAGGTTGATGGATATCTAGAGACCAAACTAAAGACCTAGGTTTTTAGTTTGTTTCCTACTCTTCCAGCAATATAAAAATGTCACCCCCTTGACCCCCTTTCAAGATAAATTTGTACATTTTTCGGTAGAAAAATTTCCCGGCCAAAGGCCGGTTCCTCTTAAATTACAGGCTCGCTATCGCTCGCCAGGATAAAATCGACACCTGAATGGCACGAAAGGTCTTAATATGGGGTGAAAGTTCTTAAAATTGCTAAACTAATGGGGCAAACGTTTTATAATATCAAAAGCAATGGGGCTAAACATGAGGGAGAAAGGGGTCAAGAAAAAAATCCCTCAAGTGGAGATCTCCCCTTAACCCCTTCAGACTCATATGACGCAGAGGTTGCCACATTAGCATTAAGAAATAGAGTTCTCTCACTATTATAATTACCTCTCCAAAATTAGTTTTCTGCCCACAGCTAACTCACAGACAACTGCAGAGGTTGAAGTAACTAAACTAAAGGTTTCTAAATACCCCTGATGGTAACAAAGGCTTTAAAGTATCCCTAATCGGCTCAAAATCGCGTCATATACCTCTCCGATATATGACGCGATTTTGAGCCTATTAGGGATACTTTAAAGCCTTTGTTACCATCAGGGGTATTTAGAAACCTTTAGTTTAGTTACTTCAACCTCTGCAGTTGTCTTTGAGTTAACTGTGGGCAGAAAACTAATTTTGGAGAAGTAATTATAAGAGTGAGAGAACGCTATTTCTTATTGCTAATATGCCAACCTCTGCGTCATATGAGTCTGAAGGGGTTAAGGAGAGATGGGCGTATTTATTTGTTAATTTATACACAGTATCTCTTAATAGTTGTGTTTAGTTCCCTCCCTAGACCTTCATCAAGCTTAAAGCAAACACCGTAACACCCTTCTTCAAAAAATGCTCAGGCCGAAGGCCAGTTCCTTTAAAATTACAGGTTGGCTATCGCTAGCCAGGAAAAAAACCGACACCTAAAAGACACGAAAAGTCTTCATATTCACAAAGAAATGGGGTGAAAGGTCTTAACATCGCCAAACTAATGAGCCGAACATCATATAATCTCAAAGCTAATGGGGCTATAGCATGGCCCCCTCGGCCAGAAGAAAAACAACCTTCCACCCTTAAGAATAATATCCTCTTGGCGTCACCAAAATGGCACTTAGGCGTAGAGTTGTCCAGTCTCTATCCCCTCCCCCCCCCCCCCCCCGACACTCACTCTTCCCACACACACACATACATACACACATACCCAAACACACACACACAAACACATACACACACACACACACACACACAAATACATTCATACACACACACACCACACACACAAATACATACACACACACACACACATACATACATATACACATACATACATATATACATACATACACACACACACCCACCCACTCGCATACATACTCACACACACACACACACATACACACACACACACACACACACACACACACACACACACACACACACATACATACATACATACATACACACACACACACACAAACACAAAAACACAAACACATACCCACACACACATACATACACACCACACACACACACATACAAACACACACACACACACACACAGCTCTCCCTCAAGACGCTACGAGATAAAACTTAGAGCCCGCCCAACCAGGAACGCCGCTTAGCCCTCCATTCTTCCCAGGGGCCAGATAGAGAGGCTCCTTGGGGGGGGGGGGGGGGGGGGCTATTATCACGCCAAGGGAATTAATGCACCCGAAAATATGTGGCCTAATTTTTCTGGCAGTTGGTTTAGCTATCTGTCTGTTTGTCTGTTTGTCTTTCTGACGTTTGTTGTTCCCAGGTTTGTCTATTTGACGTTTGTCTTTCTAACGTTTGTCTTTCTAACGTTTGTCTTTCTAACGTTTATCTTTCTAACGTTTGTCTTTCTAACGTTTGTCTTTCTAACGTTTATCTTTCTAACGTTTGTCTTTCTAACGTTTATCTTTCTAACGTTTGTCTTTCTAACGTTTATCTTTCTTTCTAACGTTATCTTTCTAACGTTTGTCTTTCTAACGTTTATCTTTCTAACGTTTATCTTTCTAACGTTGTCTTTCTAACGTTTATCTTTCTAACGTTTATCTTTCTAACGTTTGTCTTTCTAACGTTTATCTTTCTAACGTTTATCTTTCTAACGTTTGTCTTTCTAACGTTTATCTTTCTAACGTTTCTCTTTCTAACGTTTGTCTTTCTAACGTTTGTCTTTCTAACGTTTATCTTTCTAACGTTTGTCTTTCTAACGTTTATCTTTCTAACGTTTCTCTTTCTAACGTTTCTCTTTCTAACGTTTCTCTTTCTGAAGTTCTGCATACTTCCATTTCCCAATGTTTTAATACAAATACTATGAGAGTTAGGGGCTTCAAACTAGGCTATCGAGTGAGGGAACAGCTAATATGCGAGTCATTGATTCCAGATAGTAACATTGGTTAGGTCGGCCTCTGAGGCCTTGTATGGCTGCCATTAAAGGGGAAGCAGACCGTTTTTCTGGACCCCCTTCTCCCTGTTAGCCCCACTTGTTTTGAGATTATAAGACGTTTGGCCCATTAAGTTTGGCGATTTTAATACCTTTCGCCCCCAATTTCGTTGTCAATTTTAGGAACTTTCGTGCTATTTATGGGTCGATGTTTTCCTGGCGAGCGATAGCGAGCCTGTAATTTTAAGAGTAACCGGCCGGGACATATTTCTACGGAAAAATGTACAAATTTATTTTGAAAGGGGGGCCGAGGGGTTATTTTTATAAGCTTGTTGGAGGTTTAGCGAGGAAACTGAAAAATAAATGATTATATGAATTAATAAGACAAAAATACGGCCACAAACCCCTCAAGAAACTGAACACAATCGTCTAATAGTAGCCAGAAAAGCGTTAAGGAGAGGTTTCCACTTGAGGGAATTTTTTCTTGACGACTCCTTTCTCCCTCATGTTTAGCCCCATTGCTTTTCTAATTTTAAGACGTTCGCCCCCATTATTTTGACGATTTTAAGAACTTTCAACCAATTTCTGTCAATTTTAAGACCTTTCGTGCCATTTAGGTGTCGATTTTATCCTGGCGAGCGATAGCGAGCCTGTAATTTAAGAGGAACCGGCTATCAGCCGGGAAATTTTCTACCGAAAAATGTACACATTTATCTTGAAAGGGGCTCAAGGGGGTGTAATCTTAAGCTTGATGGATATCTAGAGACCAAACTAAAAACCTCCCCTTAAAAGGACGTCGCCGGTACAGAAGGGGTTAATTGCTGGAGATTATTATTAGGTTGATATTGTGACCCATTGTGTTTGGTTGTTGCTCGTGCTATTACGGGTATAATGGGCCCATCGACTACAAAGAACCTTCTTAAGGGGAGATCTCCACTTGAGGGATTTTTTTCTGGACCCCTTTCTCCCTCGTGTTTAGCCCCATTGCTTTTGATATTATGAAACGTTCGCCCCATTAGTTTAGCGATTTTAAGAACTTTCACTCCATATTAAGACCTTTCGTGCCATTCAGGTGTCGATTTTATCCTGGCGAGCGATAGCGAGCCTGTAATTTAAGAGGAACCGGCCTTCGGCCGGGAAATTTTTCTACCGAAAAATGTACAAATTTATCTTGAAAGGGACTCAATGGGGTGTAATTTTAAGCTTGATGGAGGTCTAGGGAACAAACTAAATACCTCCCCTTAAGGGGAGATGGGCTACTTCTTTGGTCTATTCATTGATTTATTCCTTTCTTTTTTAGTTTCCTCCCTAGACCTCCATCAAGCTTAGAAAAACACCCCCTTCAAGCTAAATTTGTACATTTTTCGGTAGAAAAATTTCCCAGCCAAAGGCCGGTTCCTCTTAAAATTTTAGGCTCGCTGTCGCTCGCCAGGAAAATGTCGACACCTAAATGGCACGAAAAGTCTTAAAATTAACAACAAAGTGGGGCGAAAGGTGTTAAAATCGCCAAACTAATGGGCCGAACGTCTTCTAATCTCAACACAAATGGGGCTTAACACGAGGGAGAAAGGGGACCAGGAAAACGACCCATCTCCCCTTAAGTTGCCTATAGAATCGTCTAATGGTAGCAAAATAGAGTGGAATATGGCGTTTGTGTACACATTAAACAAATTGGATCCAGGGAAGTTGAGACGTTCCTTTTCTTAGGAGTTTCGCGGGTATTTTTGTTTTACGCTCTCTCTCTCTCTCTCTCTCTCTCTCTCTCTCTCTCTCTCTCTCTCTCTCTCTCTCTCTCTCTCTCTCTCTCTCTCTCTCTCTCTCTCTCTCTCTCTCTCTCTTTATTTTTATTTTTATTTTTATTTTTATTTTTTTTATTATCTATTCACGGATTAAAATAAGAACAAAAAATAATACGAATTTTCTTGAAGGAACGTCATTAAGGGGGGATGGCCGGGCCGGTTTTCTGGACCACTTTCTCCCTCATGTTTAGCCCCATTAGTTTTCAGATGTTAAGATGTTTGCCCAATTAGTTAGTCGATTATAAGACCTTTCGCCCCATTTCTTCGTCAATATTTAGATCTTTCGTGCTATTTAGGTGTCGATTTTTTCCCTGGCGAACGATAGTGAGCCTGTAATGTTGGAAGAATCGGCCTTCGGCCGGGACATTTTTCTACCGAAAAATGTAAAATTAACTTAGAAGGGGGATATAATGGATGTTCTTTTTAAATTTGATGGAGGTCTAGGGAGGAAACTACAAAAATATGAATACATGCAAAAATCGCCCCAAAAGTGAACCATCCCCCCTCAACCCCTCCTGTACCGGCAACGTATTTTGTATTCTATTCTCGTTATAATTAGAGGATTTTGTTCAGTTTAAGAAGGATCTGAAGTAGTAAAAAGGGTGAAGTGAGATAGTTCGAAGCCATTAAATTGCTGGAGGCCCTTTTGAAACTGAATAAAATCGTTTAATCGTAGCTAAACATGAGGGAGAAAGTGGTCCAGAAAACCGGCCCATGTCCCCTTTAAGTAGGCTGGATATATGGATAGAGGGCGTGTGCAGTCGCGCTAATAAGTCATGCTCAGCTGCCATTACGCTTGGCGCTCTCTATGCTGTATTAATGTCTGTCAGATGTTGAATAGAGTGGATAAGTGTAGGAGCATGCATGTATATCTCACTCGAAACGAATAAATCAAGTTTTAGACAATGCTGATACCAATTATTGATCGAAATATACTTGGTGCCGAGACATCACTTATTAGCCCGATTGTACAGTTGCGCTAATAAGTGATGTCTCGGCACCAAGTATGTTTTGATCCATAATTGGCTTCAGCAATATCTAATCATAATTTATTTATTTCGAGGGCTATATACTAACCTATTCCTACAGTTACCCTCCCTATTCAACATCTGACAGACATTAATACAGCACAGAAGAAGACAAACGTAATGACAGGTGGGACATGACTTATTAGCCCGACTGTACACACAGGATTTTATTGACAATTTTCGGAGGCACATTTATTGATCTCTGGCGAATTTCAGGCTATATGGAAGTTGGAGCCAATTTCTCACAATAACTTGACGTACTCTTAATAAATGAAACAACATCGTAAAAAACGTCTGAGCTTTTGCAGAAAGTTGGAGTAACGATAGTAGTTTGGATGCCTAGGAGCTACAGCGTATACATTTCCTGAGAGATAATGGATTAAGGGGAGAGAGAGAGAGAGAGAGAGAGAGAGAGAGAGAGAGAGAGAGAGAGAGAGAGAGAGAGAGAGAGAGAGGGGGGTTAGTTTGTTAGTTTTGTATTTATTTATCTCCTTTTTTTTTTTTTTTTTTTTTTCAATTGTCAGGAATTAGACTGAGGATGGATTAGCTTGGGTTATAATAATATTTAAGGGGCGAGTTTTAGTTTGTTCCCTAGACCCCCCCCCCCTCCATCTAGCTTAAAATTACACCCTCTAGACCCCCTTTCAAGATGAATTTGTAAATTTTTTGGTAGAAGAGTGTCCCGGTCAAAGGCTGATTCCTCTTAAATTGCAGAAAACATCGACCCCTAAATTGTACGAAAAGTCTGTAAATTGTCAGAAATGGGGCGAATGGTCTTGAAATCGACATACTAATGGGATTCAAATCTGCAATATACTGTATGAATGATCTGTGGTAGTAAAAAAGGGTTAAGTGAGATAGTTCGAAGCCTGTTATAACTAGTATAGGTCCTTTTTAAGCTGAATACAATCATCTAATAGTAGCCGGGACAAAGGTCAAAGGACGCCACCGGTACTGTAAGGGTTAAGGGGGGTCACCTAGCTTTTGTTTTTATCTTCCTCTCCCTCTCTCTTTGGCTTGTATCCATTCGGCCCCATTCAGCCTACTGTTTTAAGACGTTTACCCCCATCCAGGTGTCAATATGTTCCAGGCGAGCAGTAGCAATCCAGCATATAATTATATACAGTATATATATATATATATATATATATATATATATATATATATATATACCGGTATATACAGTATATAATATATATATATATATATACATATATATAATTTGTTTTACAGCAAGCTAAATTTTTGCATTTTTCGATAGAAACATTTCTCCGGCGAAGCCGGATTTCTTTATACAATGATGGCTCGCTATCACTCGCCAGGAAAAAATCGACACCTGGATGGGGATAAACGTCTTAAAACAGTTGGCTGAATAAGTCCAAATGGATAAAAGTCAGAGAAAGAGAGAAAAGGAGAGAAAGATAAAAAAAAAAACAGGTGACCCCCCCTTTAATACGACTCTAGCTATCGAAGTGGGCGGAAATGAAGCCTCGTCTGGAAGCTCTCTAAACCGGCTGGAGGTCGTTGTTGTTGTTGTTGGTGGTGGTGGTGTTGTTTTGGATGTTGTTCCTGTTGTTGGTGTTGTTGTTGGTGTTGTTGTTGTTGTTGTTCATGTTGTTGTTGGTGTTGTTGTTGGTGTTGTTGTTGTTGGTGTTGTTGTTGTTGTTGGTGTTGGTGTTGTTGGTGTTGTTGTTGTTGTTGTTGTTGTTGTTGTTGTTGTTGTTGTTGGTGTTGTTGTTGGTGTTGTTCCGGTTGTTGTTGGTGTTGTTGTTCCTGTTGTTGTTGGTGTTGTTGTTGTTGTTGTTGGTGTTGTTGTTGTTGTTGGTGTTGTTCCTGTTGGTGTTGTTGTTGTTGTTCCTGTTGTTGTTGGTGTTGTTGTTGTTGTTTTTGTTGGTGTTGTTGTTCCTGGTGTTGTTGGTGTTGTTGTTGTTGGTGGTGTTGTTGTTGGTGTTGTTCCTGTTGTTGGTGTTGTTGTTCCTGGTGTTGTTGGTGTTGTTGTTCCTGTTGTTGTTGGTGTTGTTGTTCCTGTTGTTGGTGTTGTTATTGTTGGTGTTGTTGTTGTTGTTGTTCATGTTGTGGTTGTTGTTGTTGTTGTTGGTGTTGTTGTTGTTGGTGTTGTTCCTGTTGTTGTTGGTGTTGTTGTTGTTGTTGTTCCTGTTGTTGTTGGTGTTGTTGTTGGTGTTGTTGTTGTTGGTGTTGTTCCTGTTGATGTTGTTGTTGTTGGTGTTGTTCATGTTGATGTTGTTGTTGGTGTTGTTGATGTTGTTGTTGTTGTTGGTGTTGTTGTTGTTGGTGTTGTTCCTGTTGTTGTTCATGTTGTTGTTGATGGTGTTGTTGATGTTATTATTGTTGATGTTGTTGGTGTTGTTGTTGTTGGTGTTGTTGTTGTTGTTGGTGTTGGTGTTGTTGTTGTTGGTGTTGTTGTTATTGTTGATGTTGTTGGTGTTGTTTTTGTTGTTGTTGGTGTTGTTGTTGGTGTTGTTGTTGTTGTTGTTCATGTTGTTGTTGTTGGTGTTGTTGTTGTTGTTGTTGTTCATGTTGTTGTTGTTGGTGTTGTTGTTGTTGGTGTTGGTGTTGTTGTTGGTGTTGTTGTTGTTGGTGGTGTTGTTGTTGTTGTTCATGTTGTTGTTGTTACTGTTGCTGTTGTTGTTGTTGTTGTTATTGTTGGTGTTGTTCATGTTGTTGATGTTGTTGTTGTTGTTACTGTTGTTGTTGTTGTTCATGTTGTTGATGTTCATGTTGCTGTTGTTGTTGGTGGTGTTGTTCATGTTGTTGTTCATGTTGTTGTTGTCGATGTTGTTGTTGTTGTTGGTGTTGTTCATATTGTTGTTCATGTTGTTGTTGATGTTATTGTTGTTGTTGTTGGTGTTGTTCATATTGTTGTTCATGTTGTTGTTGGTGTTGTTCATATTGTTGTTCATGGTGTTGTTGTTGTTGGTGTTGTTGTTGTTGTTGTTCATGTTGTTGTTGTTGGTGTTGCTGTTGTTGTTGTTCATGTTGTTGTTGTTACTGTTGCTGGTGTTGTTGTTGGTGTTGTTGTTGTTGTTGTTGCTGTTGTTGTTGTTGTTGTTGGTGTTGTTGTTGTTGGTGTTGTTGTTGTTGGTGTTGTTGTTGTTGTTGTTACTGTTGCTGTTGTTGTTGTTGTTGGTGTTGTGCATGTTGTTGTTGTTACTGTTGCTGTTGTTGTTGTTGTTGTTACTGTTGTTGTTGTTCATGTTGCTGTTGTTCATGTTGTTGTTGTTGTTGGTGTTGTTGTTGGTGGTGGTGGTGTTGTTGTTGTTGTTGTTGCTGTTGTTGTTGTTGTTGTTGTTGTTGTTGCCCCTCTGGCCATAACCAACTCAATCTTCCTAAGTGCCTCGATCCTTTACCAGACCCCGTGTACAGTCGCGATCAAGCATACTGGAACACTCGCTATAGTCTATTTTTGTTAAGTTGGCGAAAAAATGGCTTATTCCCATCTTAGTTACTCCACTATTACAGCGTGTTTTGTAGCCAAATATGTTGTTAACCCTTTCAAGCTCCAATACGCGTTTCTGTTCTGTTTCTGGCTACTATTAGGCGACTTTATTCAGATTAGTAACGGGGTATATGGAAGTCAGAGGGTTGAGTGAGATAGTATTTACCCTTTTAATACCCACAGATCCTTCCTAAGCTGCATAAAATCGTCTACTGATAGCCAAAATAAACTGCTAGAACGCGTCAGAGCTTCCAAGGGTTAATTGCGATAACCTGTCAATAATATGATGCAGAGACATGGCTGTTGTTTCATATTTGGCCATTAGTTATCGAGAAAAGAGGAGCTGCTGCTAAGGGAGTAACATTTCCGTCAAGTTAACACTATCTGGTGCAACGTCTTGGGGGTTCTTATGATATTTTGTTTAATAATCATTGAGGGTTGTAATTATTTTTGCTTATTTCGAACAAAATATGTTTAGTTTAGACTTAGGAAGGCGTATCTCCGGACTATCTTCAAACTAAATAATCTTCCCCCAAACCCCTTCAAGCTAAGTTTGTACATTTTTCGGTAGAAAAATGTCCCGGCCGAAGGCCGGTTTCTCCCTAATTGTAGGCTAGCTGTCGGTCGCCCAGAAAAAATCGACACCTGAATGGAGTGAAGTGTGTAACAATCACCAAATTAATAAGGTGAAACGTCTTAACATTTCCAAACGAATGGAGTATAACAGGGAGGATCCAAATAGACCCGCCCTGCATCGAATAGGGTTAAAATAAATCGAGTATATTGCTGATATAAGAGAAATGAAAGAGTCGCACACGCACATACACACACACACATACACACACACACACACACACGCACACACACACGCACACACACACATTATACATACTACTAGAATTAAAGTTAGCTGATATAACATTAAAGAAAGAGGGTGAGAGAGTAACACACACACACACACACACACACACGCACACACACACACACACATTATACATACTACTGGAATTAAAGTTAGCTGATATAACATTAAAGAAAGAGGGTGAGAGAGTAACACACACACACACTGATGGAATGAAAGTTAGCTGAAAGAGAGAACAAACATATATATATAAAAAGAGAGAGAGAGAGAGAGAGCGAGGGAGAGAGAATAAATAAAGAGAAAAAGGGAGAGAGAAAAGATAGAAGAAAAGCGAGAGAGAGAGAGAGAGAGAGAGAGAGAGCGAGAGCGAGAGAATAAATAAAGAGAAAAAGGGAGAGAGAAAAGATAGAAAAAAAAGCGAGAGCGAGAGCGAGAGAGAGAAAGAGAGAGAGAGAGAGCGAGGGAGAGAGAATAAATAAAAAGAAAAAGGAGAGAGAAAAGATAGAAAAAAGAAAGCGAGAGAGAGAGAGAGAGAGAGATTAAAAGGGAGAGAGAGTAATTTCGCAGTAAATTACACGGTGTACGGGTCAAAGCGCCCCTTTTCTTAATCAACATTGGGCTATATAGGAAAATTAACCCCTTCTGTGCCGGCGACGTCTTTTATAGTGACGCCAACCTATATTTAGACGTCTGCCTATATTTAGACGTCTTTTATAGTGACACCTATCTATATTTAGACGTCTACCTATATTTAAACGTCTTTTATAGTGACGCCTACCTATATTTAGACGTCTGCCTATATTTAGACGTCTTTTATAGTGACGTCTACCTACAGTATATTTAGACGCCAACCTATATTTAGACGTCTTTTATAGTGACGCCTACCTATATTTAGACGTCTGCCTATATTTAGACGTCTTTTATAGTGACGCCTACCTATATTTAGACGCCAACCTATAATTAGACGTCTGCCTATATTTAGACGTCTTTTATAGTGACGCCTATCTATATTTAGACGCCAACCTATATTTAGATGTCTGCCTATATTTAGACGTCTTTTATAGTGACGCCTACCTATATTTAGAAGTCTTTTATAGTGACGCCTGCCTATATTTAGACGTCTTTTATAGTGACGCCTACCTATATTTAGACGTCTGCCTATATTTAGACGTCTTTTATAGTGACGCCTACCTATATTTAGACGCCTGCCTATATTTAGACGTCTTTTATAGTGACGCCTGCCTATATTTAGACGTCTTTTATAGTGACGCCTACCTATATTTAGACGCCTACCTATATTTAGACGTCTTTTATAGTGACGCCTACCTATATTTAGACGATTTTAATAAGCTTAGGAAGGATGTATGGTAGCTAAAAGGGTTAATTGAGATATACAGTAACCTTTTAACCCCTTGGAGCTCTGACGCGTTTTAGCAGTTTATTTTAGCTATCATTAGACGGTGTTATGCAGCTTAGGAAGGATCTGTGGGCATCAAAAGGTTAATACTATCTCAATCAACCCTTTGACTTCCGTATACCGTTACTAATCTGAATAAAATCGTCTAATAGTAGCCAGAAAACAGAACAGAAACGCGTATTGGAGCTTGAAAGGGTTAATGGGTAGACGTTCTTCCTAAGCTGAGTACAATCGTCTAATAGTTGCCAGAATACAATGAAAAGGATATCACCGGTACTGAAGGGGTTGAAGGGTGATTGGCTGATTTTGTTTGTCTTTATTCTTATGATTTAATTTATTCATTTATGTTTTTCGTTTCCTCGCTAGACATCCCTCAAACACAGAAAAAAAAACCCTAGACCACCCTTCAAGATAAATTTATAAATTTTTCGGTATGAAAATATCCCGGTACAAGGCCGGTTCCCTTTATAATTACAGTCTCGCCAGGACAAAAATCGACCCCTGAATGGCACGATAGGTCTCAAAATTGACAAAGAAATGGGACGAAAGGCCTTAAAATCGAAAAACTAATGGGCCGAACGTCTTAACATTTCAAAACTTAAGGGGCTAAACACGAGGGAGATGGAGGACCAGAAAAACGACCCATCTCCCCTTAAAAAAGAACACGTAGGAAGCGCCTCTGATCCCCAAACCCTTTTACGGAACACATATAATAGTACGCGCTTTTTGGTTACGCATTTAAAAGTCAATTACGTACATGGTTGCTATTCAAATTTGAAAAGTTTCTCTTTGATCTATGTGTTTTAACATACGCAATCTCTCTCTCTCTCTCTCTCTCTCTCTCTCTCTCTCTCTCTCTCTCTCTCTATCTATCTGTCTCTCTCTCTATCTATCTGTCTCTCTATCTGTCTCTCTCACTCTCTCTCACTCTCTCTCTCTATCTGTCTCTCTCTCTCTCTCTCTCTCTCTCTCTCTCTCTCTCTCTCTCTCTCGCTCTCGCTCGCTCTCTCTATCTTTTTGTTTTATTCTTTTTTTATTTTTCTCTCATATATATATATATATATATATATATATATATATATATATATATGTGTGTGTGTGTGTGTGTGTAAGCGACAGGAGGGGAATGTTATGTGTTTCCGAGTGAGTGTACACAAGCGAAGGTACCGGTATAAAGATTAAGGGGGTCACCTGCCTTTTTTTATCTTTCTCTCCTTTTCTCTCTTGCTCTGGCTTGTATCCATTTGGCCCCATTCAGTCAACTGTTTTAAGACGTTTATCCCCATCCAGGTGTCGATTTCTTCCTGGCGAGCGATAGCGATCCAGCATTGTATGGAGAAATCCGCCGGAGACATTTTTCTATCGAAAAATTTACAAATTTAGCTTGCTGTCAAAACAAAGATATATTTATATGCTTGCTCGCTACCGCTCGCCAGGAAAATATTAACACCTGGATGCGGGTAAACGTCTTAAAATAGTAGGCTGAATGGGGCGGAATGGATAAAAGCCAAAGAGAGAAGGAGAGAAAGAGAAAAACAGCGAGATGGGCTCCCTTAAGTGTGTGTGTGTGTGTGTGTGTGCGTGCGCGCTTGAAAGCATGCATTTATACTTACATGTACGGGTTGTGTGCTTCTGTGGCCAAATGTATGAATATTAGTCATTAAAGCGGTTATTGTGTGAAATATACTGCTAATTCCTGAATCCGTATATATATGTGTGTGTGTGTGTGTGTTACTCAGTTACTTGTTCGTCAAGGGGAATCCACGCAATGCGAGCTAAGCTCATTATTATCGCGCCTCCTTAACTGGGAATGTATTGCGTGAAATGCCTGTTAAGTGTTTTATGTACTGTTGGAATGGCTGTGGATGTGTGTGTAGTCTGTAGTTTAGCCAATTGGCGACATTGGAAACGAAGGCTTAGGGTGGATCTGTTTGGTACCATTCTCACTATAGACGGTACCGTCTCGCCCAAAGGCTTAGGTAGCCATCAGCTTAGGTGAACCATATGATACCCATCTCGCCTTGTACCATTTTTGCCAACCCCAGATGGGACGTCACAACGTCGTCCACTTATTCCAGGTACCTATTTACAGCTAGGTGAACTGAGGCTAACACATGAAAGGAGACAAGCCCAATTTGTCTCCGCCCGGTCTGGGATTGAACCCCCGACCCCTCGTGTGTGAGACGAGAGCTCTACCTACTAGGCTGTGTGTGTGTGTGTGTGTGTGTGTGTGTGTGTTCATTTGTATGGGTATGTATGTATAAGTTTGTGTGTGTGTATATATTTATAGGGGTATGTATGTATAAGTTTGTGTGTGTGTGTGTAAATTTATATGGGTATGTATGTATAAATATGTGTGTGTGTGTAAATGTATATGGGTATGTATGTATAAATATGTGTTTGTGTGTAGGTATTTACATGTGAAAGTATGTATGAGAGTTCGTGCGTGTGTGTATGTGTGTTCTCAGGTGCGTGTTGTGACTGTTTTTGCGTGTATGTATGTGTGTATATGTATGTGTATGTGTGTGTGTGTGTGTGTGTGTGTAAGTATGTGTGCACGCCTGTGTGTGTAGATAAGGTACCTAATTCTCAAGCTATTATAGAGTAAGGCTAAAAAACTTGAAACTTTAAAGAGGTTTCCTTAAGGGGGGTCACCTGTTTTGTTCTCTTTCTCTCCTTTTCTCTCTTTCTCTGGCTTGTATCCATTCGGCCCCATTCAGTCAACTGTTTTAAGACGTTTATCCCCATCCAGGTGTCGATTTCTTCCTGGCGAGCGATAGCAAGCCAGCATTGTATGGAGAAATCCGGCTTCGCCGGAGAAATTTTTCTATCGAAAAATGTACAAATTTAGCTTGCTATCAAAACAAAAATATATACAGTATATGCTGGCTCGCTACCGCTCGCCAGGAAAATATTGACACCTGGATGGGGGTAAACGTCTTAAAACAGTAGGCTGAATGGGGCCGAATGGATACAAGTCAAAGAGAGAGGGAGAGCAAGAGAAAAAGAAAAAGCGAGGTGGGCTCCCTTAACGCAAAGTATAAAAGGTTTTACTTAATATTGACACCATGATGGGAATCTTAACGTAAATTATAAACATAAATTTTACTTATATATAATCAATGTGAGCCCCTGGGGACAAAATAATACACGAATAACCTCGTTAGTACAGTCGCGCTAACAAGTCAATGCCCAGCTGCCGTTACGTTTGGCTCGCTCTGGGCTGTATTAATGTCTGTCAGATGTTGAATAGGGTGGGCAAGTGAAGGAACATGGTTGTATATTTCACTCAAAAAGGAAAAATCATGAGCAAATATTGCGGATACCAATTATTGATCAAAACACAATGGGTGCCGAGACATGACTTATTAGCGCGACTGTACACTCGGGTACCATAGTCTCTAGCCCCCTATTTGTGTTTCTTATGCAATTATAGCTATTTCGACTGATTTTTGGTGTGGAGCTTGCTTTTCAATGAATAGCCTTAAGGGGAGGTATTTAGTTTGTCCCCTAGACCTCCATCAAGCTTAAAATTACACCCCCTTGAGTCCCTTTCAAGACAAATTTGTACATTTTTCGGTAGAAAAATGTCCCGGCCGAAGGCCGATTACTCATAAAAATTACAGGCTCGCCATCGCTCGCCATGAAAAAAATAGATACCTAAATGGCACGAATATTGACAAAGAAATGGGGCGTATTGTCTTAAAAACGCCAAACTAATGGGCCGATCGTGTTAAAATCTAATGGGATTAAACACGAGGGAGAAGGGGGACAGAAAAACTGACCCATCCCCCCTTATAATTATCGGTTATAACTTAGAGACCCTGTTCATCGTTTTCTTTGGACGGTATTATGGTGCCACAAATGTTAAAGGGGAAGCTATTATATTTTGCAAGTAATCTATCCTGTACCAGAGAGAGAGAGAGAGAGAGAGAAAGAGAGAAGGCTTGTGAGTGTACGATTGTGATAGTATTGGAGTCCGTGTAGCGAGGTGAGTTTATGCGTGCGTGTGTGTGTGTGTGTGCGTGTGTGTGTGTGTGTGTGCGTGTAATGCTTGTGATTGTGTTAGAGTCGGTGAAGCGAGGTGAGCTCTTGTGTGTGTGTTTATGTGAATGTGTGTGTCAGTGTGTGTATGTGTGTTTAAGTATGTGTGGGTGGGTGTGTTTTTCTAAGTGTGTGTGTATGTGTGTGTATGCGTTTATGAAAGTGTGGGTGTGTGTGTTTATGTAAATGTGTGTGTGTGTTAATGTGTGTGTATGTGTGTTATGTAAGTGTGGGTGGGTGTGTTTATGCGAGTGTGTGTTTTTTCTTATGTATATGAAGGAAACAAAAGGCTAAGCTGTCTGTAACAAGTGTCTCCCCCAAAGTTGAAAGAGTGACAAAGAGCCAGATTCAAGGTACGTTAGAGTCACAATGTCTGGACTCACGGAGGTTGAGGCAGTTAAAATCATAGGATCGGGGAATGACAGATTAAGGGAGAGA
>CM064566.1:54965972-55008472 GCA_032716605.1 Paralithodes platypus | reverse complement strand
GTTTTTTATTTTTTTTTAGCTTGATGGAGGTCTAGGGAGGAAACTAAGAAAATAATATAACATATCAATAACAAGGCAAATATACGGCCATCCCCCCATAACGCATGTAGCATTGCACTAGTGTGGACACTGATAAAGGATACACAGTCTGTAATACTCACTACACTGCTTCATGCGTGTTCATATTCGGACATTTATTGTATTGGGGTTGAATTTATACAGCCTCCACAGTACTAGATTTATACAGCCTCCACAGTACTAGATTAATACAGCCTCCACAGTACTAGATTTATACAGCCTCCACAGTACTAGATTAATACAGCCTCCACAGTACTAGATTTATACAGCCTCCACAGTACTAGATTTATACAGCCTCCACAGTACTAGATTAATACAGCCTCCACAGTACTAGATTAATACAGCCTCCACAGTACTAGATTAATACAGCCTCCACAGTACTAGATTTATACAGCCTCCACAGTACTAGATTTATACAGCCTCCACAGTACTAGATTTATACAGCCTCCACAGTACTAGATTAATACAGCCTCCACAGTACTAGATTTATACAGCCTCCACAGTACTAGATTTATACAGCCTCCACAGTACTAGATTTATACAGCCTCCACAGTACTAGATTTGAGTGTCTTTGATTACATGTCGATTTCTCACAGATTCAGGAATATTGCCCTGTTTAATCTGATGTTCTGTTTTTTTTCTTCTATATTCCAACTACTCCCTCTCGGGCACAGTCTGAGAGCATGTACTGTACATTCAACGGTGAAGCCCGTGAGGTCGTGTTCCAATCTAGTGAGTGAGACATGTGAAGCGCTTTGAGCTGCAACCAGCCCCCACCATGTTGCCTTCGCAAGATGCATGGGGCCCGGTTGCCCACCCACGGCTCAAAGCAGCCCCATCTTTGAAGCTGCTTCACCTTATGCGCTTCAGTGTATCACCCCCCAGACTCAGACCCTCACTCTCAGAACGCCACCTATTGAGCAAATAACTCACTAGATATTGCCCCCCTGTAGCCAATTTTGAATATGGGAATATTCATACTGTGCTATTTAATCAGGGAACAATGAGGGTATTTTTTGGCATTTCGGTGGGCTTTGTGGTAATGCACTGTTACTAGGTACAGCACAAATTGCATCCCAATTATATCTTCCCATTGATATAGCGGTATTCGAACCTGGGACCATTGGATTACCAATCCAGTGGCATGACCACTCCACGTACACACCTCCCCATGATTTTGCATGATTTTAACTTACATATTTTATATCACTGTCAGAACATAGCGTCATCTAAGGGTCTCTAGCATACTTATTATGTTTTCTCCACTAACCAACTTTACTCCTAAACTCGATTAATGAAATTAACAAACACATGTGGCAGTCCGGGGATTCGAACCCAGGACGCTCACACCGAAAATCAACACACTTATGCATTGCACCACGAAGACAGTTATTTAATAGAAAAGAATACTAGATGGACTGAAATACATATATGTTCATAGCAATATACACATGAATAGATCCTTTGCTACGAAACTACAATTAGGTGGAAGTAGTTTTGTTTTGTTTTATATGTAAATGAGGGAGACAGAAGGCAAAACAGCCAGTGGCGAGTGTCTCACCCAGAGTTGAAAGAGTGACAGGGCCAAACTCATGGAATATTCGAGCCAAAATGTCTGGACACACGGAGTTTGGAGCAATTTAAGTCATACGAAGAGGGAAATATGGATTCAGGGCGAGAGTTCCAGAGCTCAGCTGTTGAATAGAAGAAAAATTGGGAGTATCTTTTCACTCTTGGGTTGGAGAGATGCACAGAGTAGGGGTGGGATTGTGTTGCAAGACGGGTACCACGTACCCTACGTAGAAGAGGTGGTATACACTGGGAGAGCTCTGAGGAACACTGATTATTGTAGTAATGAAAAAAGAAAAGAAAAAACACACATACACACACCCAAGCGGTTGTGTGTTTATCGGTACACACGTTAATTATTCATGCTTACGAGTACATTGTTCGATTTATAAACCTAAATATAACTATCTAGATAGCGATAGAGATGCAACATTGCGGCGAAGAGAGAGAGTTTGCAGAGAGTTGGTGAGTGGGCGGGACTAAATGATAGGAATTAATGATATATATAATTATATAGCCTACACAGTATATCAACAGGTACACCCGCTAGAAGACATGCAAATAAAGCTGCTTATACTAATTAGCTTGGAATATTCATAAATTATATTCATTTTTGTAATAACTTTAACAAGAACATCGTAGTTGTCATATGTAAATTTTCCGAAAAAGTTAAAACTGGATTATAATAGAACTCAGAATGGCTCCCAGAAAATGAAAATTAAAAATTACGCTGCTCAATTTTACCTCGGAAAAAACGAGAATGCGTTTGTTGTTATTCCTGCAACAAAGGGTCGGCTACTGCATTGTAAGAGAAACGTTTTTTAGTGCATTGTAAGAGAAACGTTTTTTACTGCATCGTATGAAAAACGTTTTTACTGCATTGTAAGAGAAAAGTTTTTACTGTATCGTACGAGAAACATTTTTACTACATTATAAGAGAAACGTTCTTTACTGCATCGTAAGAGAAACGTTTTTACTGCATCATACGAGAAACGTTATTTAGTGCATCGTAAGGGAAACGTTTTTTACTGCATTGTAAGAGCAGTTTTAATGCATTGTACGATAAATGGTTTTCACTGCATCGTATGAGAGACGTTTTTTAGTGCATCGTACGAAAAACGTTTATTTACTGCATCGTAAGAGAATAGTTTTCTACTGTATCGTAAAAGAAACGTTTATAGTGCATCGTAAGAGACACGTTTTTTACTGCATCGTAAGATAAACGTTGTTTAGTGCATCGTAAGAGAAACGCTTTTTAGTGCATCGTAGGAGAAACTGTGTTTTACTGCATCGTAAGAGAAACGTATTTTACTGCATCGTCAGAGAAACGTTTATTTATTCATATTTCGCCGCCATGAAAAGAAATAACCGACGATAGTTCAGAATATAAACACCGTCGAATAAAAAGATAAATATGAGGCAGTGAAACATGGGGATTGCGCTTCGTAGACCCGGAATGGCCTGTGGGTTGGAGAATTTGGACAAGTTAAGGGGGGTCACCGTTTTTTTGTTGTCATTCTCTCCTTTTCCCTCTTGCCCTGGCTTGTATCCATTCGGCCCCATTCAGCCAACTGTTTTAAGACGTTTATCCCCATCCAGGTGTCGATTTCTTCCGGCCGAGCGAAAGCGAGCTAGCATTGTATGGAGAAATACGGCTTCGCCGTAGAAATTTTTCCATCAAAAAATGTACAAATTTAGCTTGCTGTCAAAATATATATATATATATGCTGTCTCGCTACCGCTCGCCAGGAAAATATTGACACCTGGATGGGGGTAAACGTCTTAAAATGTGCACTAAAGTAGATGACTTTTGGGCTAGAGCTAGGTTAGTATACAGACTCTTAGTGGACAGAGGTTTTGAGGCAAGTAAATTGTTTCACAAATTTAATCTTTTTAGGGTCAATTATTGTGACTATTCTAAAATTTCACATCAATAGTTTTAATCAAGCATTTTTAACTTAAAGTTTCTTGTATAACCTCTGCTTACTTTTTGTCTGTATTAATTGTTTATCTTTTTCTTTTTCTATTATTAATATTAATATTTATGATTTTTTGTTAAATAAATTGTTTTTGTTAAAATAGTACTCTTTGTTTAAATCTGTTGTTACTTCTTCATATTTTGCAATTATTTTTCTTTATATTATATGTATTCATTGTCGATAGTATCAATTGCTTACTTTTGCGATTTCCTTAGTTTATTTGTGCGATAAATGTAGGTTATTTGTAGGGTAGTTATTGATAGGGGTCACTTGAGGCATGCTATGCTTACAGGTACCTACCCGATAGCACTATCATTAGTGAGTGCTATGTATATATATTTTTTGTAATATTATATATCTTATCAATATTTTTATTTTGTACTATTGTCAATGTCTTGTCAAGTTGCAAATTTGATTTTAAATGAACATTTTAACACTTATTGTAGTTTCTTTTATTCATGCAGAGTTTAGTAATATTTGCCAGAACGTCCCGGACTTCCCAAATTGACTAATTCCCTGAACGTGACGATAGTGCGTTGTTATGTGTGCCATTAGTTTGCTTGGGAACCAGATTAACTTGCTCATGTAGTAATAATGTACACCCTAGGTGGTGGATTGTGTTCTTTCATTTCATACATGTTATTTTAGTAAGCGTTGTTTCCACATAGCGATTTTGATATGTTGTTTTGACTTTATATTGTCTTTGTCCCAGTTTCGGTTTGACTTTGTTTGCAAGTTTTACATTTTAACAGTAGGCTGAATGTGGCCGAATGGATACAAGCCAAAGGCAGAGGGAGAGGAAGTTAAAACAAAGCGAGGTGGGCTCCCTTAAGGGGTGATGGTTCATTTTTTGGTCGATTTGTTAATGTATATAATATTTTTTGGTCGATTTGTTAATGTATATAATATTTTTTGGTAGATTTGTTAATGTATATAATATTTTTTGGTAGATTTGTTAATGTATATAATATTTTTTGGTCGATTTGTTAATGTATATAATATGTTTCAAGTTTCCTCCCTGGACCTCCATCAAACTTAAAAAAAAAAAAAAACAGGATCCCCCTTCAAGATAAATTTGTAAATTTTTCGGTAGAAAAATTTCCCAAGCCGAAGGCCGGTTTCACCTAAATTACAGGCTCGCTATCGCTCGCCAGGAAAAAATCGACACCTAAATGACACAAATGCCAAAGGAAAGGGGCGAAAGGTCTTAAAATGGAGCGAAAGGTCTTAGAAAGGGTCGAAAGGTCTTAAAATCGCCAAACTAAAGGGCCGAACGTCATAAAATCTGAAAACTAATGGGGCTAGACAAGAGGGAGAAAGGTGTCCAGAAAAAACAACCCATCTTCCCTTAAGAGATTTTTTTTTTTATTCTACGGCTTTACTTCTACACTTTTTTTTTTTTTTTTTTTTTTTCCTTGCTTTCAAAACTTGGAATCCAATCAAAAATGGAAGTCGTAAGGGAGGTCGGGAATATATGTGTACGGTATATGTGTACGGTATATGTGTACGGTATATTGGTCCTTGTTGCTAGGCGTATGTACAGTCGCGCTAATAAGTGATGTCTCGGCACCTAGTATGTTTTGATCAATAATTGGTATCAGCAATGTCTAAGCTTAATTTCTTCATATCCAGTGACATATACAAACATGTTCCTACACTTACCCACCCTATTCAACATCTGACAGACATTAATACAGCACAGAGCAAGCCAAACGTAATGACAGCTGGGACATGACTTATTAGCGCGACCGTACAGTATAGTTGTTAAGGGAGATGGGCCGTTTTTCTAGATCCCCTTCTCCCTCATGTTTAGCCCCATTAGTTTTCAGATTTTAAGATGTTTGACCCATTATTTTGTCGATTTTAAGACCTTTCGCCTCATTTCTTTGTTAATATTAAGAGAGAGAGGCGATTGATCAGATTTTGTTTATTTTTTGTTTATAGCACATATTATTATACATATTATTATATATATAATAAAAATACAAAATAATCAATGATAATAAACGATATACTCCAAACTGCAGCCATGGGGTTATTATACAAAGGAATATGTCATAGTTTAATAGCAAAATATATTCATGTACAAGCGGGGGTATTAAGGGGAGGTTTTTAGTTAGTTCGCTAGACCTCCATCAAGCTTAACATTACAGCCCCTTTCAAGATAAATGTGTAAATTTTTCGGTAGAAAAATGTCCCGGCCGAAGGCCGGTTCCTCTTAAATTACAGGCTCGCTATCGCTCGCTAGGAAAAAATCGACGCCTAAATGGCACGAAAAGTCTTAAAATTGACAGAAATGGGGCGAAAGTTCTTAAAATCGTCAAACTAATGGGGCGAACGTCTTATAATATCAAAAGCAATGGGGCTAACCATGAGGGAGAACGGGGTCAAGAAAAAAATCCCTCAAGTGGAAATCTCCCCTTAAGTGTTGTCATAGATTCCAGTGGTTTTCGCTCAACAAGTGTTATTGGTATCTTTATAGTTACTGGGAAAAGTGCTTATCCCTCAGAGTATCAGTCAGTGTCCGAAACTTTGTGAAATATCTGACAACACTTATTAACCTCGACTGTACAGCTATTGACTAATATTCGTGACCTGGCGATTTTTGTTATGCAACTATATGTATGAATATATGTATGAATGTATGTATGAATATATGTATGAATATATGTATGAATATATGTATGAATATATGTATGAATGTATGAATATATGTATGAATATATGTATGAATGTATGAATATATGTATGAATATATGTATGAATATATGTATGAATATATGAATATATGTATGAATATATGAATATATGTATGAATATATGAATATATGTATCAATATATGTATGAATGTATGAATATATGTATGATTATATGTATGAATATATGTATGAATATATGTATGAATATATGTATGAATATATGAATATATGTATGAATATATGTATGAATATATGTATGAATATTCCCATATCCAAAAATATGCTACAGGGGGGCAATGCCTAGTGAGTTAATTGCTCAATAGGTGGTGTTCTGAGAGTGAGGGTCCGAGTGTGTGGGAATGAGATTGTGAAGCGCAGAGGCGAGGCGGCTTCAGAGATGGAGTTACTTCGAGCCGTGAAGCTTCGCATGTCTCACTCCCTAGACTGGAGCAAGACCTCACGGGCCTCACCGTATCCAGCGGTAGAGTGTAAAGGCTATCAGCCTAGCCCGAGAGGGAGTAGTTGGAATATAGATTTTTGTTTTGTTTTTAACATTGATGTTCAGATTTAATCATCTATATATTATTGATGGATACATGTCTTGTATCTTGTATTTATTAAATAGCTGATTTTAGCGATTTTGATAATTTAATTTGACTTTATATTGTCCTTGTCCCAATTTTGGTTTGTTTAGTTTGCAAGTTTTACATTTTAATTTATCTGAACATCAATCTAAACGGATATATATTTGCATAAAGAAAATCGCAAGAGTTTACGACCATTTATCAGTAGCTGTTCACACTATACTCTGTTTTTGTCCCCAGGTGAGGGTAAATGGTCATGTTTCTACCTCTGTTCCTCCGCTATAAGGTTGGTAGATTGTGTAGCGAAATAGGATGTTAATTATGAAAACTTGGCCATTAATACGACACACAGCCATAGCAGTTGCATATATTGCCATTAAGTATCGAGAAATCAGCTACTAAGGGATTCAATATACCATCAGCTGAAACAAAACAGACTGTAGTGTATTATTCACTTAACCCTTTCACGCATTTATGACGCAGAGGTTGCCAGATTAGCAATTAGAAATAGAGTTCTCTCACTCTTATAATTACCTATCCAAAATTAGTTTTCTGCCCACAGCTAACTCAAAGACAACTGCAGAGGTTGAAGTAACTAAACTAAAGGTTTCTAAATACCCCTCATGGTAACAAAGGCTTTAAAGTATCCCCAATAGGCTCAAAATTGCGTCATATGTCGGAGAGGGTTAAGGTTTTTTTTTTTTTTTTTTTTTTACTTTGTAATTGTAGAGGAACCGGTCTTCGGCCGTGACATTTTTCTACCGAAAAATGTACAAATTAATCTGGAAGGGGGATCTAATGGATGTTTTTTTAAGTTTGATGGAGGTCTAGGGAGGAAGCTTAAGGGGAGGTTTTTAGTTGATTCCCTACACTTCCATCAAGCTTAAAATTACTCCCCCTTTCAAGATAAATTTGTACATTTTTCGGTAGAAAAATGTCCCGGCCGAAGGCCGGTTCCCCTTAAATTACAGGCTCGCTATCGCTCGCCAGGAAAAAATCGACACCTAAATGGCACGAATGGTCTTAAAATTGACAGAAATGGGGCGAGGGTTCTTAAAATCGCCAAACTAATGGGGCAGGCGTCTTTAAATCTCACAAGCAATGGGGCTAAACATGAGGGAGAAAGAGGTTCAGAAAAAAATCCTCCAGGTGGAAATCTCCCCTTAAAAAAAACAATTAATATATAAATCAATAGACAACAAAAAGAAAGAAAACAAAAATTCCATCGGCACGCAGGGTGACCCATCTTTTGTCCCCAAAATGGATGCTGTACTCGAACTTGTACCCAACGAAAAATGTGTTCCGTGGCCCCGAGTGAATCGTCGTAGCGAGATAATCTTTTGAGCCGCGCTGTTTCGTTTTCTATTTTCGAAGCCGTAGAGCGTTTAAGGGGGGATGGTTCAATTTTTGGGCGATTTCTGCATGTATTCATTATTTTTTTTAGTTTCCTCCCTAGACCTCCATCAAATTAAAAAAAAAAAAAAAATCCATTAGATCCCCCTTCTAGATTAATTTGTACATTTTTCGGTAGAAAAATTTCCCGGCCGAAGGCCGGTTCTTCCAACATTACAGGCTCACTATCGTTCGCCAGGGAAAAAATCGACACCTAAATAGCACGAAAGTTCTAAATATTGACAAAGAAATGGGGAAAAAGGTCTTAAAATCGACTAACTAATGGGACAAACATCTTAACATCTGAAAACTAATGGGGCTAAACATGAAGGAGAGAGTGGTCCAGGAAACCGGTCCATCCCCCCATAAGGGTTCATTGTGGCTGGAAAGGGTGGACGTGATGGTATTTAATTTTTTTTTTTTTTTTTTTTTTTTTTTTTTTTTTTTTACATAATCTGCCGCGTAATGTGTGTGTGTGTATAGGTATGTGCGTGTGTTGGGTATGTTTGTGTATGTGCGTTAATGCATCTCGACTCACATTAATCAATATTACATTTAGAAGCGAAGGCGAATAAGACAAGTACACAAATGATGAGATGAATTCATATTATTTGGTACCAACCCACCAATTAACTTACTAATAAACCTAATTCATTTAAGGGGAGGTTTTTAGTTGATTCCCTAGCCTTCCATCAAGCTTAAAATGACTCCCCCTAGACCCCCTTTCAAGATAAATTTGTACATTTTTCGGTAGAAAAATGTCCCGGCTGAAAGCCGGTTCCTCTTATATTACAGGCTCGCTATCGCTCGCCAGGATAAAATCGACACCTACATGGCACGAAAGGTCTTAAAATTGACAGAAATGGGTCGAAAGTTCTTAAAATTGTCAAAATAATGGGGCGAACGTCTTAAAATTAGAAAAGCAATGGGGCTAAACATGAGGGAGAAAGGAGTCAAGAAAGTGGATATCTCCCCTTAATCAATGATCTATAATTATGTTTATTAATTACACCACAACACCAAACACCTCCATTGCAATTATTGAAAGCCTATAATAGTGATGCACCGGGATATCGATGCAATGATAATCCATGAAAGTAATGAATACATGTGGTACTCCGAGGACTCGAACCTAGGATACTCACACAGAAATTGACCACTTGCGATTTTCAGGCTATAAGGAAGTTGGAACCGTGAGCATCGATATTAAAGGGAAATGCAATAATAATGTGGGTTTCTGATGGATAAAAAGTAATGGTAAATTTGGTTTTATGTATTTAGATATGTATTATGACCGTATTTGGTCTGATAATTCTTCTAACTATTGATAGCCACGGCTCCAACTTCCTTATTGCCTGAAACTCGCAAGGGGTCAATTCCGCACACTAAGCATTACTCTACCCAGACAACTAAACAAAAGGTGAAAATCCTCTCCATTATTTCTGTGTTTCTTGCTCCTCCATGTCCCCGGAAATCTCTGTATAAACCCTCGCTCTTCCCCGGTAATTAGAGACGTTACGCGGACTCACATTTCTCGCTGACACAATTTTTCGGTGACAGGTCAGTTGAACCAGTGCCACTTCAACCAGTGCCACTTTAACCAGTGCTAACTCAACCAGTGGCCACTTCAACCAGTGATCATTTCAACCAGTGACCATTTCAACCAGTGACCATTTTAACCAGTAGGTTAGGTTAGGTTAGGTTAGGTTAGTTTAGTTTAGTTTAGTTAGGTTAGGTTAGGTTAGGTATGGTTAAAATGGTCACTGGTTGAAATGGTCACTAGTTGAAGTGGCCACTGGTTGAGTTAGCACTGGTTAAAGTGGCACTGGTTAAAGTGACACTAGTTGAAGTGGCACTGGTTCAACTGACATGGAACCCAATTTTTCTGCTTCCAATTTTCTCCTGGGATCCAACATTCTTAGTTATCTATGGGGCCGTCAAGGTTCTTCTTTCTTCCACGTAATATTTTCCACAATATATCGTGGATGACGCCTTTGTTTTACCTTTGATGCTGGCTTAACCCTTTGATTACCGGCGACGTCTTTTGATTACGTCTTTTGATTACGTCTTTTGATTACGTCTTTTGATTACGTCTTTTGATTACCGTCTTTTGATTACGTCTTTTGATTACCGTCTTTGATTACCGTCGACGTCTTTTGATTACGTCTTTTGATTACGTCTTTTGATTACGTCTTTTGATTACCGTCTTTGATTACCGGCGACGTCTTTTTCATAATATTCTGGCTATATTTAGACGATTTTGTGCGGTGTAAGAAAGGTCTGTGGTAGCAACAATGGTTCAGTGGGGTAGTTCGATAAGCCTGTTAATTATTGGAGTCCCTTTTGAAACTGAATAAAATCGACCAATAGTAGCCAGCATAAAGTTGAAAGGACTGTGCCGGTATGAAAGGGGTTAAGAAGGCCCCGTGATATTCACAGGGTTTTTGTTGATAACGTATTTACCCCTTCGAGTCCTAGAGGTAGTTAATAATCTAATGAAAATCGTCTAATGGTATCCAGAATAAGATGATTTTTTTTTTTTTTTTTTTGTGATCTTGGCCTAGTTCGTCTTTTTTCTTTTTTCTTTTCCTTTTCTTTTTTTAGGGGGGAGGTTAACATGTATTTTTCGATACATGTGTTCATATACTGAAAACACACATTGTTCTCTACATATGTGGACTTATGTCTCCTACCCTGTTCTGTGGGGGCAGGTAAATGTTTCGACCCGTTTGTTCAGCTACTGAGCCAGAATTATTAATGGCCA
Organism: Paralithodes platypus; assembly: GCA_032716605.1. Classification (NCBI taxonomy): domain Eukaryota; kingdom Metazoa; phylum Arthropoda; class Malacostraca; order Decapoda; family Lithodidae; genus Paralithodes; species Paralithodes platypus. The sequence goes on along the minus strand of CM064566.1, from coordinate 54,997,406 downwards.
GAGAGGAAGGGTGCATGCCTCATTTGGCTGGGTGGCAAAACTGCAATCTGTTTATAAGTGTGCATTCGTGTCTCTGTATTAAGGGAGCCCACCTCGCTTTTTTTCTCTTTCTCTCCCTCTCTCTTTGGCTTGTATCCATTCGGCCCCATTCAGCTAACTGTTTTAAGACGTTTATCCCCATCCAGGTGTCGATTTCTTCCTGGCGAGCGATAGCGAGCCAGCATTGTATGGCGACATTTTTCTATCGAAAAATGTACAAATTTACCTTGCTGTCAAATAAAAATATATATATGCTGGCTCGCTACCGCTCACCTGAAAAATATTGACACCTGGATGGGGGTAAACGTCTTAAAATAGTAGGCTGAATGGGGCCGAATGGATACAAGCCAAAGAGAGAGGGAGAGAAAGAGAAAAGAAAAAAACAAGCGAGGTGGGCTCCCTTAAGGGGGATGCTATCATTTATTTGCTAATTTATGTGTTTTGTATATTTTTTCTGGTTTCCTCTCTAAACTTCCATTAAACTTAAAAAAATACATCCATTAGAACCCCCTTCTAGATAAATGTGTACATTTTTCGGTAGAACAATGTTCTTCCCAAATTACAGGTTCAATATCGTTCGCCAGGAAAAAAAAATCGACACCTAAATAGCACGAAAGGTCTTAATATTGACAAAGAAATTAGGCGAAATGTCTTAAAATCGCCAAACTAGGACCGAACGACTAAAAATCTGAAAACTAATGGGGCTAAACATGAGGGAGAAGGGTGTCTAGAAAACGATCCATCTCCCTTTAAGTGTATAAGTGTGTATGTATATGTGTGTTTAGGTGTGTATGTATAAGTGTGTATGTATATGTGTGTTTAGGTGTGTATGTATAAGTGTGTATGTATAAGTTGCATGTATAAGTGTGCATGCATAAGTGTGTATGTATAATAGTGTGTATGTATAATAGTGTGTATGTATAAGTGTGTATGTATAAGTGTGTATGTGTATGTATAAGTATGTATGTATAAGTGTGTATGGGTGTTGCATCTCATTCACTCTTCTATCGCTATTACAACAATCAGTGATCTTCATAGACCTCTCATTGCATACCCCCTCCTTTGCAGCGAGTGTGAGGCACCCACCTTTCAACACAGTCCCACTACTATTCTGTCCACCTCTCCGACCCAAGAAATAAAAAAAAATATTAGTCCTTCTTCTACTCAACAAGTGAACTCTGAACTCTCTTCCTCAATCAACTTTTCCTTCATCCTATGACTTAGACTGCTTTAAACTTGGTGTGTCCAGGCACACGAAGGCCAGTTCTTCCTAAATTGCAGACTCGCTTTCGCTCGCCATGAAAGAATACCTCTAATTGTGTTTTTAGGTCTTGACTGGCAAATAAATGTATATAACATATCCTGATTTGTTGTGATACGTCCGTGCAACCTGAATAAAATATAATAAGGAGAGATGGTTAACTTTTTGGCCGATTTTTGCATGTATTCATTAATTTTCTAGTTTCCTCCCTAGACCTCTATCGATTTTTAAAAAAAAAGAAAAGAACATCCATTAGATCCCCCTTCTAGATTAATTTGTACATTTTTCGGCAGAAAAATTTACCGGCCGAAGGCCGGTTCTTCCAACATTACAGGCTCACTATCGTTCGCCAGGGAAAAAAATCGACATCTAAATAGCACGAAAGGTCTAAATATTGACGTAGAAATGGGGCAAAAGGTCTTAAGATCGGCTAACTAATGGGGCAAACTTCTTAACATCGGAAAACTAATGGGGCTAAACATGAGGGAGAGAGTGGTCCAGAAAACCGGCCCACGTCCCCCCTTAAGCATAATAACATTTTAGTCATTTAGGCAAATCATTTTAAGAGGAACCAGCCTTTGGCCGGGATATTTTTCTACCGACAAATTTACAAATTTATCTTAAAGGGGGTCTAGGGGGTGTTTTTCTAAGGCCGGTTCCTCTTAAATTGCAGGCTCGCTATCGCTCGCCAGGAAATAATAGACACCTAAATGGCACGAGAGGTCTTAAAATTGACAACAAAATGGGGCGAAAGGTGTTAAAATCGCCAAACTTATGGGCCGAACGTCTTATAATCTCAAAACTAGTGGGGCTAAACATTAGGGAGAAAAGGGGGTCAAGAAAAACGGTCTTCCTCCCCTTAAGTCCTGGCCACCTCGTAGGGATTGTCAGATCTGTGTGGCCGGTGTATATATGTGAATCTATGTAACTCTCTCACTCTCTCTGGCATAATATGCTCTCAGATATGGATCGTAAAGTCTGTGTGGCCAGTGTATCTATGTAAATATATGTAAATTTATATCTCTCTCACGTGGCTGATTATTTCATTTGACCATTTACAGCAAAATTGAAGTATGCAAATGAACGCGGGGGGGGGGGGGCTTCACAAGTTAGCCAATAATAGCGTTGCAGCGTGTAAAATAGGCTGGCAACGCTGCACCGGCGAAAAAAGGCTGGCAACGCTGCACCGGCGAAAACGAAGTCAACTGAAATAACTATGGCGAATTCTATTATGCACCCCCCCCCGCCTGAAATGCCAGAAAATATATATATGATCTTTTATGCCCGAAGCCGAATGTGTGCTGAATATTTCTGCGTTATGGTTTGGTGTTATTGTCTTTGGTATTTAGCTTATTAATTGGTTAAGTGTTTATGAATTTAGCTGTTAATATTGTGTGGGGATGTATATTATATACAGTGTGTTCACTGCTCAATAGGTGGCGTTCTGAGAGTGAGGGTCTGAGTCTGGAGGGTGAGACGGTGAAGCACTTGAGCGAAGCAACCGGCCGCTTCAGAGATGGAGCTGCTTCGAGCCATGATGGATGCTTCACATGTCTCACTCCCCAGACTGGAACAAGACCTCACGGGCTTCACCGTGTTGAGCGGTGGAATGTACAGGCTCTCAGCCTATGCCCGAGAGGGAGTAGTTGGAATATAGACCAAAAAAAAAAAAAAAAAAAAAAAATAATACTAGCGTTCTCGTTGATGCCCTAAGCTGAATGTGTGGTGTTCTTTTCGTAATGTTTTGCTTTGGTTTCTTTGGTGACGTGTTTATGAATTTAGCTGTTAATAGTGTGTGTGTGTGTGGATGTATAATATAAGCTATAGTCTGTCTATACGCTGTAAGTCGGCGAGAAATCATGACCTCTAACCTCTGTAACTAAAACAAAACAACTAACCAGAGTAATCGAGCTAATATGTCTACCATTTGGGAAGAGTCAGTCCAGGAGTAGATATGGACATGTACAGCCCATTTCCTCTAGCCCTTTTTTGAGTTACAGAGGCTAGAGGTCACACGGTTTCTCGCCTACTTACAGCGAATATAGCGCTTTCTCCTTTACTCGCGAAGTCGAATGTGTGTGTGTGTGTGTGCAGAGAGAGATGAGAGAGAGAGAGAAAGAGAGAGAGAGAGAGAGAGGGAGAGAGGGGGGGGGGAGAGCAATCTTAAAATGTCACCCCCTTGACCCCCTTTCAAGATAAATTTGTACATTTTTCGTTAGAAAAATTTCCCGGCCGAAGGCCGGTTACTCTTAAATTACAGGCTCGCTATCGCTCGCCAGGATAAAATCGACACCTAAATTGCACGAAAGGTCTTAAAATTAACAGAATGGGGCGGAAATTCTTAAAATCACCAAACTAATGGGGCAAACGTCTTAAAATCTCAAAAGCAATGGGGCTAACCATGAGGGAGAAAGGGGTCAAGAAAAAAATCCCTCCAGTGGAGACCTCCCCTTATTAATTGTCTATGTGTTTATGCATTTAGCTGTTAATATTTTGTGCGGATATAATTATAGAGTATATTATGCTAGCGCGCGCTTTCTCTTTTACGCGCGAAGTCGAATGTTTGCTGGATTGTTGCCGTATGTTTACTTTTCGTCTGTTTTTGTTTGGTTTGTTGATCGGTTTTCTGTGTATGTATTTGTCTTTTGATATTTAAGGGCTATATATGGTTTGTGTGTGTGTGTGTGTGTGTGTGTGTGTGTGTGTGTGTGTGTGTGTGTGTGTGTGTGTGTGCAGAGAGAGATGAGAGAGAGAGAGAGAGAGATAGAGAGGAGGGGGGGCAGAGAAAAAAGTGGGGGAGAGGGGTGCAGTTAAGTTTGGAGGGTGGTTTAGCTACACATAATAATATTGAAAACTTTATTTGTATCCATGCTTAGTGTATGATATTATATCAATCCAAATCTAGCTTATTTATCCCGTATCAACAAGTACAAAACGAGAGAAAACTGAAGGAGAGATTATTATTCACTTCTATCTATCTATCTATCTATTGCCCGACGCCGTGATCCCCGAAGGGCTGGCCACGAACGAACCACCCCCATGCACCTCTGTCCCCGGTCAGTCGACGCCCCTCCCCCCAACCAGCGCCGCCTTCGTTCATATACTTCCTCACTCCATCCTTCCACCTCTCATTCGGTCTACCTCTCCCTCTCTGTCCCTCCACCTCGCTCTCGTACACCCTCTTAGTCATTCTCTCGCTTTCCATACGTTCCATATGGCCGAACCATCTCAAGGTGTTCCTTTTACTTGTTTTCTTTGTTTACTGTTATTTGTGTATTGTTATAATTATTTATTGTATTAATTATTTATTGTATTAATTATTTGTTGTATCAATATATTTTGTATTAATTATTATTGTATTAATTATTTATTGTATTAATTATTTATTGTATTAATTATTTATTGTATTAATTATTTATTGTATTAATTATTTATTGTATTAATTATTTATTGTATTAATTATTTATTGTATTAATTAGTTATTGTATTAATTATTTATTGTATTAATTAGTTATTGTATTAATTATTTATTGTATTAATTATTATTGTATTAATTATTTATTGTATTAATTATTTATTGTATTAATTATTTATTGTATTAATTATTTATTTTATTTATTGTATTAATTATTTATTGTATTAATTATTTATTGTATTAATTATTTATATATATTTTCTATTTTCTATTTTCTTTGGTGGAAGAGTTTTTTTTTGGTCGATTGTATTATATATTTATTATGGTTTTAGTGTCTTCCCTAGACCTCCATCAAAGTGATAAACACATCCATTAAATCCCCCTTTTAGATTCATTTGTACATTTTTCAGTAGAAAAATGTCCCGGCTGAAGGCCGGTTCTTCCCAAAATTTCAGGCTCACTATCGTTCGCAAGGAAAACAATCGACACCTACTGTACATGGTATAAAATGTCTTAAAATGTACAAAGAAATGGGGCGAATGGTGTAAAAATCGCCTAACTAATGGGCCGAACGTCTTAAAATCTGAAAACTAAAGGGGCTAAACAAGAGGGAGAAAGGGGTCCAGAAAACCGGCCCATCCCCCCTTAAGTGAGTTCTATCCATAACCAAGATAACATACATTAGATAAGTAAATAGATAAATAAATTAATAAACAGCAAATAAATAAATAGAAAATGGAAAATAAAATAAAATAAATAAATTAATTAATTAATTAATAAACAGCAAATAAATAACCACAACAAAATAAATACAATATGGAAAAGAAAACATAATAAGTAAATAAATTAATAAACAGCCAATAAATAACTACAAATAAAATAAATAACAAATAAAATAAATAACTACAAATAAAATAAATAACAAAAAATAAAATAAATAACGACAAATAAAATAAATAACGACAAATAACGACTAATAAAATAAATAACGACTAATAAAAAAAATAACGACAAACAAAATAAATAACGACAAATAAAATGAATAACAAATAAAATAAATAACAAATATAATAAATAACAACAAATAAAATAAATAACAACAAATATAATAAATAACAACAAATAAAATAAATAACAACATAAAATAAATAACAACAAATAAAATAAATAACAACAAATAAAATAAATAACAACAAATAAAATAAATAACAAATAAAATAAATAACAACAAATAAAATAAATAACAAATATAATAAATAACAACAAATAAAATAAATAACAAATATAATAAATAACAACAAATATAATAAATAACAACAAATAAAATAAATAACAACAAATAAAATAAATAACAACAAATCAAATAATAATAAAATATGGAAAAGAAGAGATACAGCCTCGCCTTCAGGTTTACAAAATGGCCGCTACCGAAAAGGAGTTGGTCGAGTCGAGAAAAACACATACAATAAACCCAAGTTGCCTGGACCCGACCAGACACCCGGGCGACAGTGGCCATAATATATACTGTATACCAGCTGGTCAATCCGGCAGCACCCCTCAACGGCCACAACCCAAACGGCCACACTCCTATAAATCGTCTACAGATCCTTCCCAAGCTGTATGAAATCGTCTAATGATAGCCAGCATAAACGACTAAAATGCGTCTAAATCTTCAAAGGATTAAGGGGAGGCAGACCGTTTTTCTGGACCTCCTTCTCCCTCATGTTTAGCCCCATTATTTTTAGATTATAAGACGTTCGGCCCAATAGTTTGGCTATTTTAACACCTTTCGCCCAATTTCGTTGTCAATCTTAAGACCTTTCGTACCATTTAGGTGTCGATTATTTCCTGGCGAGCGAAAGCGAGCCTGAAATTTTAAGAGGGTCTAGGGGGTCTAGGAGGTTTAGGGGGTCTTTTCCTAACCTTGATGGAGGTCTAAATTAAGCAATATATGAATTAATAGACCAAAAAAAAAAAAAAAAAAAGGTCTGTCTCCTCTTAATATCTGACCGGTTAGAGTGGAAATGTTTGGGAGAGGCCTTTGTCCTGCAGTGGACTAACTCAGGGTGATGATGATGATGATTACCATGAATGCTAGCAGACAATAGGATTAGTTTCGTTGCGAAAATATAAACATAAGGAACATGGAAATCTGCAGAAGGCTTATTGGCCCATACGAGGCAGACCCTTTCTTCCCTACATCCCTATTTTTTCTTTTACACCTTTATCCCCTACACTACATCTCTCTTATAGCTACCTAATAACATCTCTCACTACAACCTATATCCCCTACACTACATTGTGGCCGTTTCGGAGTGTGGCCGTTTAGAACATATACCACCACTTCCCACCAGACACACACAAAACATATGTCTCGCAAAAGTCCCAGAGAAGACACTGATAAAGGGAGCGTCTTAAGGGGATAGTGGCTATTGTTTCGGTCTATTAATTTATATATTAATGTATTTTATTTTTTAATTTCCTCGCTAGACCTCCATCAATCTTAAAAAAGCAACCCCTAGACGCTTTTTCAAGATATATTTGTACATTTTTCGGTAGAAATATGTTCCGGCCGAAGGCCGGTTCCTCTTAAAATTCCAGGCTCGCTATCGCTCGCCAGGATAAAATTGACACCTAAATAGCACTAAAGGTCTTAAAATTGACAATGAAATGGGGTGAAAGATGTTAAAATCGTCAAACTAATGGGCCGAAGGTCTTATAAACTCAAAATAAGTGGGGCTAAAAGTGAGGAAGAAGGGAGCGAGTAACACGGCCCCTCTCCCCCTAGAAGGCCCCTCTCCCCCTAGAAGGCCCCTCTCCCCCTAGAAGGCCCCTCTCCCCCTAGAACGGAAGGAGAGGAAACAGTGAGCTACTGTGTGTCTGCTGCCTCGTCATCTCTCATGGCACTAGTTGGCTGGGTTCTGGCTGGGAGATGACGTACATACACACGCACACACACACACAAACGCACACACACACACACACACACACACACACACACACACACACACACACACACACACACACACACACACACACACATATCCAAGTCTGGCGACACACAAGCTGCATATTAGAATCTGGTGTCCTCTACAAGTTACCCTATTATTTTGATAATGTTCTTGTTTGCTGTATTTGCTTTATTTTGATAATGTTCTTGTTTGCTGTATTTGCTTTATTTTGATAATGTTCTTGTTTGCTGTAATTGCTATATTTTGATAATGTTCTTGTTTGCTGTATTTGCTTTATTTTTGTATATTTTTGTGTTTGCTATTTATTCGTTATTATAGTTTTTTTGTTTTTTACTATTACTTCTTCGCTACCGTAATGGCCTTTGGATGGCTTCTTGATTTTTAATTGTGTGTTTTATGTCACTGTTTATGTGGAGAGCTTTTTTGTTTGTGTTTTCTCAAGCTTCCAGCTCCCAAGACTAACATCAAGCTTTAAAAAAATACCCACAACCCCCCCCCCCCCCCCTTTCGAGACTGTTTTGTGCGTTATTCTGTAGAAATATGCTCCTTCCGAAGGCCGGTTCCTCCTAAAGTGCAGGCTTGCTGTCGCTCACCAGGAAGAAAAAAAACACCTAATGGCACGAAATGTCTTAAAATTGACAGATAATTGGGGCGAAATAGCCAAACTAATGGGGCAAACGTCATCAAATCTAAAAAAATAATGGGGCTAGACATGAGGGAGAAAGAGGTCCTGAAAAATACGCATTTTTTCCCGGGATTCCGGCTATTATTAGACGATTTTATTCAGCTTAGGAAGGGTACATGGAAGTCAGAGGGTTGATTGAGAGTGTTTTCACCGACCCACCAATACATTTATATATATATACCTAACTAATGAAATCAATGGGAGTAATGAATAACATGTGGTACTCCAGGGACTCGAACCTAGGATACTCGCACTGGAATTCCGCACACTAAGCATTACACCATATTAAGGGGAGGTTTTTAGTTCGTTCCCTAGAATTCCATCAAGCATAAAATTACACCCCCTAGACCCCCTTTCACTATAATTTTGTACATTTTTCGGTAGAAAAATTTCCCGGCCAAAGGCCGGTTCCTCTTAAATTACAGGCTCGCTATCGCTCGCCAGGATAAAATCGACACCTAAATGGCACGAAAGGTCTTAAAATTGACAGAAATGGGGCAAAAGTTCTTAAAATCACCAAACTAATGGGGCGAACGTCTTAGAATATCAAAAGCAATGGGACTAAACATGAGATAGAAAGGGATCCAGAAAAAAATCCCTCAAGTGGAAATCTCCCATTAAGACAGTTATAAGTACAGCACTTGTCTACGATTAATATCCATATATCAAATACTGGATATTAATCTAATCATGTACAGTGGCGCTAATAAGTCATGTCCCAGCTGTCATTACGAGCTCTGTGCTGTATTAATGTCTGTCAGATGTTGGATAGGGGGAGTAAGTGTTGGAACATGTTTGAATAATTCACTCAATATGAAGAAATGAAGCTTAGATATTGCTGATACGAATTATTGATTAAAACATACTTGGTGCCGAGACATCACTTATTAGCGCGACTGTACACTCGACCAAAAAACCATCTTTACACTGGTGAGCTGTCAATAATCTAGTGTGAACGGAATGAACCGGTTGAAACATACGGCTGTGAGGTATTACCACAAGATTTCGACCCACTTCCAGAATGTTTAGAGCGTTAGTGTAAAGATTGTTTTTTGGTCGACTGTACATATTCCCAACTGCGCTATGGTAGCCTAATGGTTAAGGGGTGGTGACCTGTTTTTGTTCTGTGCTTTTCTATCTTTCTCTGGCTTGTATCCATTTGGCCCCATTCAGCCTACTGTTTTAAGACGTTTATCCCCATCCAGGTGTCAATTTTTTACTGGTGAGCGGTAGCGAGCCAGCATATTTTTTATTTTTGTTTGACAGCAGGCTAAATTTCTCCGGCGAAGCCGGACTTCTTCGTATAATGCTGGCTCGCTATCGCTCGCCAGGAAGAAATTGACACCTTGATGGGGATAAACGTCTTAAAATAGCTGGCTGAATGGGGCCGAATGGATACAAGCCAGAGAAAGAGAGAAAAGGACAAAAATAACAAAATACAGGTCACCTCCCTTAAGTGAGAGGAAAGAATATTTCATGGGGCACAGCTCATATTAGAGACCGACCTGTTAGGAAATATCCCTGAGCCTAATGATAATCTATTGTATTAATCTCACTCCAATACCAAACATCGCCAACGAAATTTATGAAGGCATGTATGTGACCGGCCGGGATTCGAACCTACCCGGGTTTACCTGAAAGTAACGTTGAGGTATTTCATAAGGCGGGTGATCTGCTTTTTTTCTCTCCTCTTCTCTCTTTCTCTGGCTTGTATCCATTCGGCCCCATTCAGCCTATTGTTTTAAGACGTTTATCCCCATCCTGGTGTTGATGCGAGCCAGCATTATATGGAGAAATCCGGCTTCGCTGGAAAATTTTTTTTATCGAAAAATGTACAAATTTAGCATGCTGTCATTGTTTTAAATATGCTGGCTCGCTACCGCTCGCCAGGAAAAAATCGACACCTGGATGGGGATATACGTCTTAAAACAGTAGGCTGAATGGGGCCGAATGGATACAACCCAGAGAGAGAGAGAGAAAAAAAAAAAACGAGGTGAGCCCCCTGAAAGCTCTCGGGATTCGAACTCGGGACACCACACCCAGAACATAAACCTCTACACCGGCCACTGCCAGCAAGTAACGTTGAGGTATTGCATAAAGCTCGGTGGTACACTTGAGGTATTGCATAAAGCTCGGTGGTACAGTTTTTGGGCGATTTTTCTAGATATTCATTATTTGTTCTAGTTTCCTCCCTAGACCTCCATCAAACTTTAAAAAACATCCATTAGATCCCCCTTCTAGATTAATTTGTACATTTTTCGCTAGAAAAATTTCCCGGTTCTTCCAAAATTACAGGCTCACTTTCGTTCGCCAGGGAAAAAAACCCCCACCTAAATAGCACGAAAGGTCTTAATATTGACAACAAAAATGGGGCGAAAGGTCTAAAAATCACCGAACTAATGGGCCGAACGTCTTACAATCTGAAAACCAATGGGGCTAAACATGAGGAAGCAGGGGGACCAGAAAAACGACCCATCTCCCCATAAGATATTTTTCTGGCTGCTACGGGACAAATAGCATAATACCACCGCAGGACCAGATTCCAGTGGAAGCTTTTGAGCCCGGAGAGAGATTGGGAAATGTGGCCGGGCGATTTAAGGGAGCTCAGACGGTATTGTGCAGCATAATTTACTGGTTCGGCTCAATGGTTTAAGGGGAGGTATTTAGTTTGTTCCCTAGACCTCCATCAACCTTAAAATTACACCCCCTCGAGTCCCTTTCAAGATAAATTTGTACATTTTTCGGTAGAAAAATGTCCCGGCCGAAGGCCGGTTCCTCTTAAATTACAGGCTCGCTATCGCTCGCCAGGATAAAATAGACACCTGAATTGCACGAAAGGTCTTAATATGGGGTGAAAGTTCTTAAAATCGCTAAACTAATGGGGCAAACGTTTTATAATATCAAAAGCAATGGGGCTAAACATGAGGGAGAAAGGGGTCAAGAAAACAATCCCTCAAGTGGAGACCTCGCCTTAAGGAGGGGGTTTAGTTTGCTCTCTAAACCTCTATCAAACTTTAATAAACACACCCACAAGACCCCCTTCGAAATAAATGTGTACGTTTTTCGGTAGAAAAATGTCCCGGCCGAATCCTCTTCAAATACAGGCTCGCTATCGCTCGCCAGGAAAAAAATCGACACCTAAATGGCACGAAAGGTCTTAATATTGGCAAAGAAATAGGGCAAAAGGTCTGAAAATCACCAAACTAATGGGGTCGAATGTCTTGAAATCTCCTAAATAATAGGGCTAAACATGAGGGAGGAGGAGGACTCGAAAAAACAACTTCCACCCCTTAAGCCGGTATCACACGAGAACTTTATAGTCTACATTCGATAATCAAAAAATTTCTGTCAACATTTCTGGAGTACTTTGAACTGGTATCGGAAACTAGACAGATGATAAATGAATTTAGGTAACCGAAATACTATAAATGTTGACCTCGTAAGCTGCCAGACCAGTGTTGAGGATAAAATTAATGTTGAGAGAAAAAGCGCTCGTGTGATACCGGCTTAAGGGGAGACTGACCGTTTGTTTGGTCTATTAATTCATTTATTCATATATTTTTTTAGTTTCCTCCCTAGACCTCCATCAAACTTAGAAAAACAACCCCTAGACCACCCTTCATGATAAATGTGTACATTTTTCGGTAGAAAAATTTCCCTGCCGAAGACCGGTTCCTCTTAAAATTGTAGGCTCGCTATCGCTCGCCAGGAAATAATCGACACCTAAATGGCACGAAAGGTCTTAAAATTGACAAGGAAATAGGGCGAAAGGTGTTAAAATCGCCAAACTAATGGGCCGAACGTCTTATAATCTCAAAACTAGTAGGGCTAAACATTAGGGAGAAGGGGGTCCAGAAAAACGGTCTGCCTCCCCTTAACCTCTGAAGTGCGCATGGGGGTAATTAGACACCTCTCCCTGTGCGCATGTATTTGAGGTGTTTCCGTCACTAAAATATTCATTGTACCATTAATAGCATTAATACTTATCCATATGCGCCTATTATGGGTTGATTGTAAAGGTATTAACCTGAAACAACAATAAAACGAGTGAAAACCGCGTTTGGATGGTCAAAATCGGAGATATAGCCCGCGAGTTGTATAATGTATGGGTGAGGCAAGCTGCTTTCCCGCCAATTTCCCCCAAGGCCACTGAGACACAGTCGATCGATACTCTCTCTCTCTCTCTCTTGCATTCGCTTGCTATCAGTGATGACCACACCCTGCAACCGGATTTCTAATGTTAGCACGAAAATATACCTCAGAATAAGGGAATAACAGGGAAAATAGGTGATAACTGAAGGAGAGGAGGAAAGTGGGGAAGGGAGGGGAGGTAGAGGACTGAGATTTTGCATGGCCCAGGGGCCATTTTTTTTTTTTTTTTTTTTTTTTTCGATGTCAAAAGTTGATTTTTTTTTTCTGACTCTTAAGAGTCTCCCCGCAGTCCGCCGGGGGAACTCTTAAGAGTCTCCCCGCAGTTCCCGGGTTAATATATCTTGATCACTCTATACCTTAACCCTTTGAGTACCAGCGACGTGTGCTATGTTTTATTCTGGCTATATATTGACGATATTATGCAGCTTAGGAAGGATCTGTGGTGGTAATTAATAAAAGGGTTGGTAGAGTCGAGATATGCCGAAGTCTTATTATGGATAGAGGTCCTTCCTAAGCTGAATATAATCGTCTGAATCTGAATTATACTACGTCCCCGGTACTGAATGGCTTAATGACATCTGTATATTACAAACACGGCCATCACACTCTGACTAACATTTTTAACAACATCTTACTAACATCGCATTTACGTCTTTGCTACACACATCGCTTACTAAGCTATCTTACCAACATCTTACACACACGCCTACTAATCTATCTTACCAACATCTTACACACACGCCTACTAATCTATCTTACCAACATCTTACACACACGCCTACTAATCTATCTTCCTAACATCTTACACACACGCCTACTAATCTATCTTACCAACATCTTACACACACGCCTACTAATCTATCTTCCTAACATCTTACACACACGCCTACTAATCTATCTTCCCAACATCTTACACACACGCCTACTAATCTATCTTACCAACATCTTACACACACGCGTACTAATCTATCTTCCTAACATCTTACACACACGCCTACTAATCTATCTTCCTAACATCTTACACACACGCCTACTAATCTATCTTCCTAACATCTTACACACACGCCTACTAATCTATCTTACCAACATCTTACACACACGCCTACTAATCTATCTTCCTAACATCTTACACACACGCCTACTAATCTATCTTCTTAACATCTTACACACACGCCTACTAATCTATCTTCCTAACATCTTACACACACGCCTACTAATCTATCTTCTTAACATCTTACACACACGCCTACTAATCTATCTTACCAACATCTTACACACACGCCTACTAATCTATCTTCCTAACATCTTACACACACGCCTACTAATCTATCTTACCAACATCTTACACACACGCCTACTAATCTATCTTCCCAACATCTTACACACACTCTTACTAATCTATCTTACCAACATCTTACACACACGCTTACTAATCTATCTTACCAACATCTTACACACACGCCTACTAATCTATCTTACCAACATCTTACACACGCCTACTAATCTATCTTACGAACATCTTACACACACGCTTACTAATCTATCTTACCAACATCTTACACACACGCCTACTAATCTATCTTACCAACATCTTACACACACGCCTACTAATCTATCTTACGAACATCTTACACACACGCTTACTAATCTATCTTACCAACATCTTACACACACGCCTACTAATCTATCTTACCAACATCTTACACACACGCCTACTAATCTATCTTACCAACATCTTACACACACGCCTACTAATCTATCTTACGAACATCTTACACACACGCTTACTAATCTATCTTACCAACATCTTACACACACGCTTACTAATCTATCTTACCAACATCTTACACACACGCTTACTAATCTATCTTACTAACATCTTACACACACGCTTACTAATCTATCTTACTAACATCTAACACACACGCTTACTAATCTATCTTACCAACATCCTTACACACACGCTTACTAATCTACCTTACCAACATCTTACACACACGCCTACTAATCTATCTTACCAACATCTTACACACACGCCTACTAATCTATCTTACTAACATCTTACACACACGCCTACTAATCTATCTTACCAACATCTTACACACACGCCTACTAATCTATCTTACCAACATCTTACACACACGCCTACTAATCTATCTTACTAACATCTTACACACACGCTTACTAATCTATCTTACCAACATCTTACACACACGCCTACTAATCCATCTTACCAACATCTTACACACACGCCTACTAATCTATCTTACCAACATCTTACACACACGCTTACTAATCTATCTTACCAACATCTTACACACACGCCTACTAATCTATCTTCCTAACATCTTTGCTAAACACACGCTTTCTGATCTATCTTACTAACATCTTTACTACACACACGCCTACTAATCTATCTTCCTAACATCTTGACTACACACACGCTTATCACTAGATGTATCTTACCATTATATTTGTTATTTTCCAACGTTATTACTTTAGTCAGAATACAATAGACAATAACAACAACAACATAGAAAACCAATCTAATCTCTCCAATCCAGCTTGACTAATATTCTGCCCATGTGTTAGTCTAGAAAATATCATTGTGATTTATCAGCGCTTTAAACACAAAAACAAATCTAATCTCGCCAAACCAGCTTGACTACAATTGCTGCCCATGTGTTAATATAATAATTTTGAAAATATCATTGAGATTTATCAGCGCTACGAAAATTCTGTTGTGTTAAGCTTCCCCGAATATACTAATCTAGAAAATATCACTGAGATTTATCAGCGCTTCGAATTTTATCTCGAGGATAGTTTCTATATATTCGTTGTGGTTCGTCTGTATTAATTTTGTATTAGTTTTCTTAACACTAAAATGGTAATGCAGGGCCACGGGCGTTATTTGTTGAGTTGGGGGGTGAAAGCTTTGGTGGATTCCGGGAAAAGGCCAACGGAAATTAATATTTCTTTAAGTAAATTAATGAGCTTTGGGCCCCTCAGGTGGTGTAGAAAGCGGGGCAGCATTTGCCGATTGGTTCACATTGGTTCTGATCCAAAGCCGACCCCTGTGAAATGGTTCGAGTCCGGGATCCCAGGTGCAAAAAAGATGAAAAAACGGTTCGTAACGATGCATCTGCTCCGGTCTGGCAAGAGGCTCGCGCGGGCTATGATTCCGGTGAAGTTTTTCGTGGAAAGTCTCCTGCAGCACGGTAGATTGGAGGTGTACGTCGCTGAGTACCAGGTGAGCTTAATGATGACTAATATTGTTAGGGAAGAAACGCGTAAAGCTGAGGAGGCGACACGAAGGCTTGTAGAAGAGAATCGAAGGGCTGAGGATGAAAGACGTCGAGTGGAAGAAACGAGAATGGAAGAGGAGATCAAAAAGGTTGATTAAGAGAGGATTAGGGCCGAAGAGAAGAAAATGGAAGAGGAGAACAAAGGGGCAGAGGAAGAGAGGAGTCAAGTCGAAGAGGAGAACAAAAGGGCAGAGGAAGAGAGGAGTCAAGTCGAAGAGGAGAACAAAAGGGCAGAGGAAGAGAGGAGTCGAGTCGAAGAGGAGAACAAAAGGGCAGAGGAAGAGAGGAGTCGAGTCGAAGAGGAGAACAAAAGGGCAGAGGAAGAGAGGAGTCGAGTCGAAGAGGAGAACAAAAGGGCAGAGGAAGAGAGGAGTCAAGTCGAAGAGGAGAACAAAGGGGCAAAGGAAGAGAGGAGTCGAGTCGAAGAGGAGAACAAACGGGCAGGGGAAGAGAGGAGTCGAGTCGAAGAGGAGAACAAAAGGGAAGAGGAAGAGAGGAGTCGAGTCGAAGAGGAGAACAAAAGGGCTGATGAAGAGCGAATTCGGGCTGAAGAGAAGAAAATGGAAGAGGAGAAACAAAGGGTAGAGGAAGCAAAGGTTATCTGAAGAAGAACGGGCGAAGAAGGAGGTGGAGGAGACGAACAGAGCGGAAGAGCAGAGAAGGAAGGAGGAGGGAAAAAAAGGAAGTAAGGATACTAAAGGAAAAACAGGATGAGAGCGCAAAAGGAAAAGGAGGAAAAAAACAAAAAAGTGGAAGAAAAGGCCACAGTGATCCGGCCTGTTACTAGTATTGACAGGTGTCCAGTAGAGCAGCCTGGGACTTCCGAAAATCAATATCTGGATGATGGTAAAATTTCTTCGGATTTGGGGACCTTTTGGGATGACGATACTGTGGAACAGTGGTACGAGTCCGTCGCTGTTAATCAGGCGCTAAAAGAACAGAAAGGGTCCTCTCTCGCAATAAACTGGGATAAAATTAAGCCCCCAAAAGCCATTAACAAGGGCTCCTCTAAACCCATTTCGCCCCAAAAGACAAGTAACATTGATTGTTCGTCAAAACCTCTCCCCCAGATTACACCGAAAGCTGCAAGTTCAGCTTATGTTTCAACAACGATCCCTAACACCCAAAAGGCTAAACCACAGATTGAAACCCCCAAAACTATAACCAGCAAGGTTAAAAAGCAATATACGCATTGTCAGAGTAAAGCGCTAAAACTGTTAATCCAAACGAAGGAAATTTTACCGTTGTACGATCACGTGTTCCCCATGGATAAACCCCCACTGCGTTTGACCAAGCTTCAGGCCAAACAGTGGCTGGAAAACAAACTGGCGGCCAGAAGAGAGGCCGCACTCATCTGGTTTGAGAAAACTCCTCAGAACGTGATGCAGGAGATAAGAAAGTCTATGGAGGAAAACAGGTGATCTGGTGTTGTGATTAAGGGGAGGCAGACCGTTTTTCTGGACCCCCTTCTCCCTAATGTTTAGCCCCACTAGTTTTGAGATTATAATACGTTCGGCCCATTAGTTTGGCAATTGTAACACCTTTCGCCCCATTGCGTTGCAAATTTTAAGACCATTCGTGCCATTTAGGTGTCGATTATTTCCTGGCAAGCGATAGCGAGCCTGCAATTTTAAGAGGAACCGGCCTTCGGCCGGGAAATTTTTCTACAGAAAAATTTACACATTTATTTCTTGTGACCTGGCCGTGGTTGTGACCTGGCTGTGACCTGGCCGTGGTTGTGACCTGGCCGTGGTTGTGACCTGGCTGTGGTTTGGTTTGCATTTCACGGTTTGCATATCTGTTTTCTGGTTTATATTTGTTAGAGAAAATGCACACAATTTAAGGGTTCCTATTATAAAACATATCCCAAATATATCCTGCCTGCATAGTATATAGACTGTATTTCGTGTTAATATATTTGTGTTGATATTATATTTTATTATAACCGCTATTTTCTGCCATTATTGTACTGTACTCTAAAATGCATCAACAATGTATGAATGTTGGGAGTCTGAGCGCTAATTGGGATATATTTTGGGAGTCTGAGCGCTAATTGGGATATATGTGAGAGGTAAGTTGCAATGTATGTGAGAGGTAAGTTGCAATGTATTTACAGGAACGTCCATCTACAATTATATATACTTTATAATTTACCCCTTGATGTTTATGATGTGTTATAGCAGTTTATTAACCCCTTGAAGCTCTGACGCGTTTATTTTGGCTATCATTAGACGATTTTATGCAGCTTAGGAAAGATCTGTGGGTATTAAAAGGGTAAATACTATCTCAATCAACCCTTTGACTTCCGTATAGCGTTACTAATTTGAATAAAATCGTCTAATAGTAGCCAGAAAACAGAACAGAAACGCGTATTGGAGCTTGAAAGGGTTAACCCCTTGAGGATTATGACGCGTTTTGACATTTTATCATGGCTGTCATTAGACGATTGTACACAGCTTAGGAAGACATTTTGGGAGTCTGAGCGCTAATTGGGATATATTTTGGGAGTCTGAGCGCTAATTGGGATATATTTTGGGAGTCTGAGCGCTAATTGGGATATATTTCGGGAGTCTGAGCGCTAATTGTGATATATTTTGGGAGTCTGAGTGCTAATTGGGATATATTTTGGGAGTCTGAGCGCTAATTGGGATATATTTTGGGAGTCTGAGCGCTAATTGGGATATATTTTGGGAGTCTGAGCGCTAATTGGGATATATTTTGGGAGTCTGAGCGCTATAATTGGGATATATTTTGGGAGTCTGAGCGCTATAATTGGGATATATTTTGGGAGTCTGAGCGCTAATTGGGATATATTTTGGGAGTCTGAGCGCTAATTGGGATATATTTTGGGAGTCTGAGCGCTCATTGGGATATATTTTGAGAGTCTGAGCGCTAATTGGGATATATTTTGGGAGTCTGAGCGCTAATTGGGATATATTTTGGGAGTCTGAGCGCTAATTGGGATATATTTTGGGAGTCTGAGCGCTAATTGGGATATATTTTGGGAGTCTGAGCGCTAATTGGGATATATTTTGGGAGTCTGAGCGCTATAATTGGGATATATTTTGGGAGTCTGAGCGCTATAATTGGGATATATTTTGGGAGTCTGAGCGCTAATTGGGATATATTTTGGGAGTCTGAGCGCTAATTGGGATATATTTTGGGAGTCTGAGTGCTAATTGGGATATATTTTGAGAGTCTGAGCGCTAATTGGGATATATTTTGGGAGTCTGAGCGCTAATTGGGATATATTTTGGGAGTCTGAGCGCTAATTGGGATATATTTCGGGAGTGAGCGCTAATTGTGATATATTTTGGGAGTCTGAGTGCTAATTGGGATATATTTTGGGAGTCTGAGCGCTAATTGGGATATATTTTTGGAGTCTGAGTGCTAATTGGGATATATTTTGAGAGTCTGAGCGCTAATTGGGATATATTTTGAGAGTCTGAGCGCTAATTGGGATATATTTTGAGAGTCTGAGCGCTAATTGGGATATATTTTGGGAGTCTGAGCGCTAATTGGGATATATTTTGGGAGTCTGAGCGCTAATTGGGATATTTTGGGAGTCTGAGCGCTAATTGGGATATTTTGGGAGTCTGAGCGCTAATTGGGATATATTTTGGGAGTCTGAGCGCTAATTGGGATATATTTTGAGAGTCTGAGCGCTAATTGGGATATATTTTGGGAGTCTGAGCGCTAATTGGGATATATTTGACCCATTTGATTTATAGAGGGCCTTCCAAATCGTCTAATGATAGCCAGAATAAACCGTTAAAACGCGTCATGATCCTCAAGGGGTTAAGCAGTTAGACGACTTTATTCAACTGAGGAAAGATCTGTGGAATCAGAAACCTAATTGGTGTGGCTTTTGACCCTGTAGATTCCCAGAGGTCCTTCCTAAGCAACACAAAATCGTCTAATGATAGCCAAAATACACTGCCAAAATGCGTCATAATCCTGAAAGGGTTAAGGGGAAATGGGTAGTTTTTCTGGTCCCCCTTCTTCCTCATGTTTAGCCCCATTGGTTTCATTTCGGCTGGCAGGGACCAGGGTACCTCTATACTGGGGGGCAATGCCATTCTGCTTACGCAGAGTTAAAAATATATATATATGCTATTGAAAAGCAAGTTAAATCCAAAAATCAATCCATATATTCATAATTGCATAAAGAAAAACATAGGGATAAACGCATTATTATAATGCAACCAGCCCCCGCTATCTTGCCTTCGCAAGATGCACAGGGGCCGGTTGCCCACCTACAGCTCAAAGCAGCCCCATCTCTGAAGCTGCCTCGCCCCAGTGCTTCACTGTCTCATCTCCTAGACTTAGACCCTCGCTTTCAGAACGCCACCTATTGAGCAATGAACTCACTAGGCATTGCCCCCTTGTAGCATACTTTAAATATGGGAATATTCATACAATGCTCTTTGCTCAGGGAACAATGAGGGTATTTATTTGGCGTTTCGGTGGGCTTTGTGGTAATGCACTGATACTAGGTACAGCACAAATTCCATCCCAATAATGTCATCCCATTGATACCGCTTCATTGGTGCCTACAATCTCCTCAACCTCTCCCTTCTCGTCTATCTCTATCTCTATCTCAACCTCCAACAGCTGTATAGAGACAGCAAACGCCCATTGGAGATAGTTAAGAGCGATACACGTCTCCCGCCCTTAAGGGGAGGTCTCCACTTGAGGGATTTTTTTCTTGACCCCTTTCTCCATCATGGTTAGCCCCATTGCTTTTGAGATTTTAAGACGTTTGCCCCCATTAGTTTGGTGATTTTAAGAATTTCCGCCCCATTCTGTCAATTTTAAGAACTTTCGTGCAATTTAGGTGTCGATTTTATCCTGGCGAGCGAAAGCGAGCCTGTAATTTAAGAGTAACCGGCCTTCGGCCGGGACATTTTTCTACCGAAAAATGTACAAATTTATCTTGAAAGGGGGTCAAGGGGGTGACATTTTAAGATTGCTGGAGGAGTAGGAAACAAACTAGAAACCTCCCCTTAAAGCAGTGGCCTCAACATTCATATCCCCAGCTGTTGCAAGACACTATGCCATTACTGCTACAACCACACACACAGGCACCTCTGTGTAGTCATGTGTGTACCTCTGTGTGTGTGTGTGTACTGTGCAGCCATAGGTAAAACTTGTATGTACGCGCAATGTAGTCATGTGTGTACCTCTGTGTGTGTGTGTGTGTGTACTGTGCAGCCATAGGTAAAACTTGTATGTACGCGCAATGTAGTCATGTGTGTACCTCTGTGTGTGTGTGTGTGTACTGTGCAGCCATAGGTAAAACTTGTATGTACGCGCAATGTAGTCATGTGTGTAGCCTAATTCTGTGTGTACTGTGCAGCTATTTGTAAACTTAAATATACGTTCACACATAATGTAGTCATGTGTGTAACTTTGTGTGTACTGTGCAGCTATAGGTAAGCTTATTATCTACACACAATTGTACAGTCTCGCTAATAAGTCATGTCTCGGCACCAAGTATGTTTTGATTAATAATTGGTATCAGTAATATCTAAGCTTCATTTCTTCATATCGAGTGAGATAAGCGAACATGTCCCTACACTTACCCACCCTAATCAACACCTGACAGGCATTAATACAGCACAGAACAAGCCAAACGTAATAACACCTGGGGAATGACTTATTAGCGCGACCGTACAATGGTGCTAATAAGTCATGTCCCAGCTGTCATTACGTTTGGCTCGCTCTGTGCTGTATTAATGTCTGTCAGATGATGAATAGGGTGGATAAGTGTAGGAACATGTTGATATATCTCACTCAAAAAGAAGAAATAATGTGTAAATATTGCTGATACCAATTATTGATCAAAACGTAATGGGTGCCGAGACATGACTTATTAGCGCGACTGTACCCATGTGTTTAGTCATAGTATTGTATATTGTAGCCTTATAATTGTATAAACCACTTCCCCAATAACCCTTTGAGTACGGTCGCGCTAATAAGTCATGTCCCAGCTGTCATTACGTTTGGCTTGCTCTGTGCTGTATTAATGTCTGTCAGATGTTTAATAGCGTGGGTAAGTGTAGGAACATGTTTGTATATTTCACTCGATATGAAGAAATGAAGCTTGCTTAGATATTGCTGAAACCAATTATTGATCAAAACATACTTGGTGCCGAGACATCACTTATTAGCGCGACTGTACCAGCGATGTGCGTAATATTATATTCTAGCTATATTTAGACGACATTATGCAGCTTAGGAAGGATCTGTGGTGGTTAAAATGGTTGGTTGAGAAACTTTGAAGCCTTATTATGGCTAGAGGTCCTTCCTAAGCTGAATAAAATCGTCTAATAGTTGCCAGAATACGATGAAAAAGACGTCACTGGTACTGAACGGGATACAAAGTTATAAAGTACATTCGCTGTAATTGTAGGCAAGAAATCATGACCTCTATCCTCTGTAACTCAAAAAGGGCTAGATCAAATTGGCTGTAACTTTCTACATACATTCTACATACATTCCTTGACTGACTCTAACCAAATGGTATAAATATTAGCTCGATAATTCTAGTCGTTTTTAACCCCTTCAGACTCCTATGACGCAGAGGTTGCCAGATTAGCGATAAGAAATAGAGTTCTCTCACTCTTATAATTACCTCTCCAAAATTAGTTTTCTGCCCACAGCTAACTCAAAGACAACTGCAGAGGTTGAAGTAACTAAACTAAAGGTTTATAAATACCCCTGATGGTAACAAAGGTTTTAAAGTATCCCTAGGCTCAAAATCGAGTCATATGTCGGAGAGGGTTAAGTTACAGAGGTTAGAGGTCATGTTTTTGCACCTACTTACAGCGAATAGACACCTACACCCAGAACACCCACACACATACACACACACACACACATACACAAACACACCTACACCCAGAACACCCACACACATACACACACACACACACACATACACACACACACACATACACAAACACACCTACACCCAGAACACCCACACACATACACACACCCACACACATACACACACACACACATACACAAACACAAACACACCTACACCCAGAACACCCACACACATACACCAATACACACACAAACACACTCTCTCACACCCATATCTACACCTACATTATCTATCTACCAGCAATTAATGTATCTACCCACCTACACCATCTATCTACCCATCTATCTACTCATCTACCCACCTACGCCATCTATCTACCCCTCTGTCTACTCATCTACCCACCTACACCATCTATCTACCCATCTGTCTACTCATCTACCCACCTACACCATCTATCTACCCATCTGTCTACTCATCTACCCACCTACACCATCTATCTACCCATCTGTCTACTCATCTACCCACCTACACCATCTATCTACCCATCTGTCTACTCATCTACCCACCTACACCATCTATCTACTCATCTACCCACCTACACCATCTATCTACCCATCTACCCACCTACACCATCTATCTACTCATCTACCCACCTACACCATCTATCTACTCATCTGTCCACCTACACCATCTATCTACCCATCTGTCTACTCATCTACCCACCTACACCATCTATCTACCCATCTGTCTACTCATCTACCCACCTACACCATCTATCTACCCTTCTGTCTACTCATCTACCCACCTACACCATATATCTACCCATCTGTCTACTCATCTACCCACCTACACCATCTATCTACCCATCTGTCTACTCATCTACCCACCTACACCATCTATCTACCCATCTGTCTACTCATCTACCCACCTACACCATCTATCTACCCATCTGTCTACTCATCTACCCACCTACACCATCTATCTACCCATCTATCTACTCATCTACCCACCTACACCATCTATCTACCCATCTACCCCCCTACCCATCCATCGCCAGGGACCATTATCCATTGTGGCGCCGACCGAGTATACTGCCAAAGTTAAATGAGAGGCTTGACATAATTGACGGCTGTTATCGTACGTACAGTCGGCCATATAAGTCATGTTTTGGCACCAAAGTTAAGGGGGTAGTGCTTGGTTTTTGGTCTATACTATACTGTATATATATATTTATCTATTTATATATCTATTTATTTTTTATTTTCCTCGCATAGACCTCTATCAAGCTTAAAAAAAAATACCCCCTAGACCGCCTATCAAGATAAATTTGTACATTTTTCGGTAGAAAAATTTCCCGGCCGAAGGCCGATTCCTTCTAATATTACAGGCTCGCTATCACTCGCCAGGAAAAAATCGACACCTAAATGGCACGAAAGGCCTTAATATTGACAAAGTAATGGGGCGAAAGATCTCAAAAATCGCCAAACTAGCGGAACGAAGGTCTTAAAACCTCAAAACTAATATGCTAAACATGAGGGAGAAGGGGGTCCAGAAAAAGCGACTACTACCCCCTTAAATGTGAGGCATGACATAATTGACGGCGGTTATCGAACGTACAGTCGGCCTAATAAGTCATGTCCCGGCTGTCATTACGTTTGGCTCGCTCTGTGGTGTATTAATGTCTGTCAGATGTTGAATAGGGTGGGTAAGTGTAGGAACATGTTTGTATATATCACTTGATATGAAGAAATGAAGCTTAGATATTGCTGATACTAATTATTGATCAAAACAGACTTGGTGCCCAGACAACACTTACAAGGCCGATTGTACAGTCGCTCTAATAAGTGATGCCGAGGCACCGAGTATGTTTTGATCAATAATTGGTATCAGCAATATCTAAGCTCCATTTCTTCATATCGAGTGAAATATACAAACATGTTCCTACACTGACCCACCCTATTCAACATCTGGCAGACATCAACACAGCACAGAGCGAGCCAAACGTAATGACAGCTGGGACATGACTTATTAGCGCGACCGTACAGTCGGTCAAATAAGTGATTTCGCGGCACTGAGTATATTTCGATCAATAATTGGTATGATCACTATCTAAGGTTTAATTCATAATTTCGAGTGAGATATACAAACATTCTCCCATCTTTACACACCCTATTCAACATCTGACAGACATTAATACAGCACACAGCGAGCAAAACATAATGACAGCGGGAACACGACTTATTTGGCCAACCGTACCGTGCAACGTTTTGACAACCACCATTTTCCTTTGTGCTAAAATATTGAAAACTATTCTCTTATCACGGAGAGAACTCGTTGCCTGTATATCTATCTATCTATACAGTATATATATATAATGTGTATCTTATGTGTAAATAGATAGGTCTGTGTCTGTGTGTGTTGTTATTTGCAACGTCAACTCAATCATTTGCAGTCCACGGTTCCTTCCAAGACTGTGATATGTGTTTAGCGTCCACACGTTACACTATGTTACCTGCCCACCTCGTTTTTTTTTCTCTTTCTCTCCCTCTCTCTTTGGCTTGTATCTATTCGGCCCCATTCAGCCTACTGTTTTAAGACGTTTACCCCTCTCCAGGTGTCAATATATTTCTGGCGAGCGGTAGCGAGCCAGCAAATATATATTTTTATTTTGACACCAAGCTAAATTTGTACATTTTTCGATAGAAAAATGTCTCAGGCGAAGCCGGATTTCTCCATACAATGCTGGCTCGCTATCGCTCGCCAGGAAGAAATCGACACCTGGATAGGTATAAACGTCTTAAAACAGTTGGCTGAATGGGACCGAATGGATACAAGCCAAGGAAAGAGAGAAAAGGAGAGAAAGATGAAAAAAGCCGGTGACCCCCCCTTAAGGGGAGATTTCCACTCGAGGGATTTTTTTCTTGACCCCTTTCTCCCTCATGGTTAGCCCCATTGCTTTTAAGATTTTAAGACGTTTGCCCCATTATTTTGACGATTTTAAGAACTTTCAACCCATATCTGTCAATTTTAAGAGCTTTCGTGCCATTTGTGTCGATTTTATCCTGGCGAGCGATAGCGAGCCTGTAATTTAAGAGGAACCGGCTTTCAGCCGGGAAATTTTTCTACCGAAAAATGTACAAATTAAACTTGAAAAGGGGTCAATGGGGCGTATTTTAAAGCTTGATGGAGGTCTAGGGAATAAACTGAATACCTCCCCTTAAGGTCCATAAAACCTCCTCCAGAGTTTCAACATTGCTTCATAAATTTTGTGGGTGAATATTTACGCGAGGGAGGATTTTACCTGCCCTCCCCAAGCCGTATGTGTTCAGTAAGGTGTATATATATATATATATATATATATATATATATATATATATATATATATATATATGTATGGCCCATGTAGATCCTATATACTATACAGGTATATCTCCCATGAAACCATTATTCAACTTTTGATTTAATTAAATTATCTGAATTGCTGACATACGATACTTAAGGGGAGGTTTTTAATTGATTCCCTAGACTTCCATCAAGCTTAAAATTACTCCCCCTTGACCCCCTTTCAAGATAAATGTGTACATTTTTCGGTAGAAAAATGTCCCGGCCGTAGGCCGGTTTCCCTTAAATTACAGGCTCGCTATCGCTCGCCAAGAAAAAATTGACACCTAAATGGCACGAATGGTCTTAAAATTGACTTAAATGGGGCGAGGGTTCTTAAAATCGTCAAACTAATGGGGCGAACGTCTTAAAATCTCAAAAGCAACGGTGCTAAACATGAGGAAGAAAGGGGTCCAGAAAAACATTCTACAGGTGGATATCTCCCCTTAACCCCTTCTGTACCGGCGACGACTTTTAATAAATTTATGCTAGCTTTGTTTAGACGCTCTGTGTGCCGTTTCAGAAGGATCTCACTCCCTAGGCTGGAACAAGACCTCATGGGCCTCCCCGTGTTCAGCGGTAGAGTGTGCAGGCTCTCAGCCTATGCCCGAGAGGGAGTAGTTGGAATATAAAAATACAAAACAAAAAGTAAAAAGGGTTATGTGGGACAGGTCGAAGCCTGTTAATTGCTGGAGGCTCTTTTTAAGGGGAGGTTTTTAGTTTGGTCTCTAGATATCCTTCAAGCTTAAGATTACACCCCCTTGAGCCCCTTTCAAGATAAATTTGTAAATTTTTCGGTAGAAAAATGTCCCGGCTGAAAGCCAGTTCCTCTTAAATTACAGGCTCGCTATCGCTCGCCAGGATAAAATCGACACCTAAATGGCACGAAAGGTCTTACAATTGACAGAAATGGGTTGAAAGTTCTTAAAATCGTCAAAATAATGGGGCAAACGTCTTAAAATTAGAAAAAAACAATGCGGCTAAACATGACGGAGAAAGGAGTCAAGAAAAAAATCCCTCAAGTGGAAATCTCTCCTTAAACTAGGCAAAATCGTCTATTAGTAGCCAGCATATAATGAAAAGGCCGTCCCCGGTTACTGAAGGGGTTAAACACGTTGTATATTGTTCTCCTATTTAAGGGAGGGAGGGGGGGGGGGGGGCGGGCGGTTTTCTGGACCACTTTCTCCCTCATGTTTAGCCCCATTAGTTTTCAGATGTTAAGATGTTTGCCCCATTAGTTAGTCGATTTTAAGACCTTTTGCCCCATTTCTTCGTCAATATTTAGACCTTTCGTGCTATTTAGGTGTCGATTTTTTCCCTGGCGAACGATAGTGAGCCTGTAATGTTGGAAGAACCGGCCTTCGGCCGGGAAAATTTTCTACCGAAAAATGTACAAATTAATCTAGAAGGGGGATCTAATGGATGTTTTTTTTTTTTTTTTATGGAGGTCTAGGGAGGAAACTAGAAAAATTATGAATACATGCAAAAAACGCCCAAAAAGGGAACCATCTCCCCTTAAAAAAATTATCTTGCTAAAGACTAATAGATTTTCCCAACTGTGCCAGGATATTTGGAATTCAGAGAGAGAGAGAGAGATTTACATACATTTACATAGATACACTAGCCATACACAGACCTTACGATCCAAACGAGGTGGTCATGACTTAATTCTAGTAGAGATGGCATATCCGATAGAAAAGGAAAGTTGAAGGAAAGGATAGAAAAGAAGAAGAGAAGAGAAGAGAGAAAGAGAGCAATTACAGTATTCTTAAGGGGAGATTTCCACCTGGAGGATTTTTTTCTGAATCTCTTTCTCCCTCATGTTTAGCCCCATTGCTTGTGAGATTTCAAGACGCTTGCCCTATTAGTTTGGCGATTTTAAGAACCCTCGCCCCATTTTTGTCAATTTTAAGACCATTCGTGCCATTTAGGTGTCCATTTTTTCCTGGCGAGCGATAGCGAGCCTGTAATTTAAGGGGAACCGGCCTTCGGCCGGGAAATTTTTCTACCGAAAAATTTACAAATTTATCTTGAAAGGGGGTCAATGGGGAGTAATTTTAAGCTTGATGGAAGTCTAGGGAATCAACTAAATACCTCCCCTTAAGGGGAGGCAGACCGTTTTTCTGGACTCCCTTCTCCCTAATGTTTAGCCCCACTAGTTTTGAGATTATAAGTCGTTCGGCCAATTATAGTTTGGCGATTTTAACACCTTTCGCCCCATTTCGTTGTCAATGTTAAGACCTTTCGTGCCATTAAGGTCTCGAATATTTCCTGGCGAGCGATAACGAGCCTGTAATTTTAAGAGGAACCGGCCTTCGGCCGGGAAATTTTTCTACCGAAAAATTTACACATTTATATTGAAGGGGGTGTTTTTCTAAGATTGATGGAGGTCAAGTGAGGACACTAAACAAATATATGAATACATTGATTAATAGACCAAACAAAGGGTCAGTCTCCCCTTAATACGTAACTGTCCCCCACAGAAATACTTACTTTATTTTGTTGCGTGATCAAATAAATTCTGTTTTCTACTTATTCGCCATTTCCATTGTTTTGTTTACTTGTTCATCAGTAAAACGCAACATCTTCGGGTAAATTGCCATGTCTATATCATCACTCCTCGGCTATTACTTAGATTTTGAACCGGATTATATTATTAACCCTTTCAAGACACAAGACGAGCGAAGAAGGTACGCAAGAATTTGCACGCGCATTCTTTTTCCTTTTTCGTTTAAACGCGGAGTGAGGCATCCATAACACTTACAATGAAATGCAAATAGCGTCCATGATGTATGACCTCCTACCTGAGAGCCTTGGGGGGAGAGAGAGAGAGAGAGAGAGAGAGAGAGAGAGAGAGAGAGAGAGAGAGAGAGCTGGGGGAGGAGGAGGAGGAATATAAATGATGCATACAGGTGAGGTATGCAAGTGAGGTATGCAAATTATGGAGATAAATGAGGAATATCGTTGAGAAATGCAAATGAGGAATATAGGTGAAGAATACAGTTGGGAAATACAAGTGAGATATGCAAATTAGGGAGATAGATGAGGAATATAAGTGATGTATATCAACGAGGAATATAAGTGATGTATATACTGTGTGTGAGGCATACACGTTAAGGGAAGTCACCTGCTTTATTTATCTCCTTTTCTCTTTTTCTCTGGCTTGTATCCATTCGGCCCCATTCAGCCTACTGGTTTAAGACGTTTATCCCCATCCAGGTGTCGGCGAGCCAGCATTATATGGAGAAATCCGGCTGCGCCGGAGACATTATTTCTATCGAAAATTTTACAAAATTAGCCTGCTTTCAATTTTTGTTTTTAAATATGTTGGCTTGCTACCGCTCGCCAGTGTATTTTCGTGAGGCGGCCTGTGTGTGTGTGTGGGTCTCGTCCGGCAGACGATGCCCCGCCCCTTTATGTTGGCCGGACAGGCCGGGCCTGCAAGTGTATGGCCGGCTTAAAACAGTAGGCTGAATGGGGCCGAATGGATACAAGCCAAAGAGAGAGGGAGAGAAAGAGAAAACAGCGAGGTGGGCTCCCTTAAACAGATAGTAACCGACCAGTATTACTGGTATTTGATAAATACGCTCAATGTAATTATTTTTACCTCGTCAACAACATAATCTACACTCCTTGAGAGCCCTGTGGCAAAGCCCGATTGTGGCCTTCCTTAGGGACTCGGGGCTGTTCGGCCAGGCAGCTTAGGGAACGACAACAACAACAACAACAACAACAACAACATCATCAGAACGCTCCATTTTAACAGGTATATCCGCTCCTTAACCCATTCACCACCATGACGTAATGTTCGTCTAATTCGGGCTACCATTAGGGTGTTTTCTTTAGCTTATGATCTACCTTTCGGACTCAAAGGGGTAAGTACGGTTAACTAAAACCTCTTAATAACATAGGCCCTTCCTTAACTGCAGAACATCGTCTTATTTAAGCCAGAATCAAAGGTAAAAAGACGTCATGGTACTGAAGGGGTTGTTGATGTTGTTCCCCAGACTGCCTGGCCAAACAGCCCCGAGCAAGGCCAAGGCCATAACCGAGCGCCCCCACAGAACCCTCCCTGCCGACCACAATAAAGCCTGGGTGACCGAAGCCACTCCATGGCGGGGAGCTGAGGAGGGCGCGGAAACGCCCGGGAAACCAAAGCCCCACCCAGGACCCTGTGCCCCTCAGCAATTATGAAGAGAAAGTTGAGGGGCAAAGGAAAAATGTGACGCTTTGGCTTCCAATCTTGGTAGATTGGGAGGTCAATCCACGGAAGAGACGCCGTCATTTGAGATCTAGAAAATATATAAGTAAAAGGAACAGTCAGAGTAAGCTATGGGTATGGCAGAGATCGCTCAGTTCTCACTCTGATAGACCAGCCCATCACCACATGACTAGAACCCAATCCTTTCAGCATCAGCTAGGAAAGGCCCTAGAAAGCCGCCTTTGGCGGAGGGATAGCTCCCCTATTTCAACCCCTTTCGGGGGCGGGCCCGCCCAACCCCGAAAGGGTTAACAATGTATCTCTGGATAATACGAGCCATGAAATTTCCTGCCCGCCTTCCGAGACCTAACGGCGCCGGTGGAGGATCAACTTGTTTATAAAGTTGGCGCTCCGTAATAACGAATGGCCGGTGAATCTCGCCGGCGGAGGTGCAAGTTACGACGATTCTCAGACTTCTCTCCCAGTACCCAATTCGTTAACTCTTTTTTTTCCGGAGGGGGCTAGTGTGTGTGTGGGTGGGAGGTGTGAGTGTGTGTGTGTGTGTGTGTGTGTGTGTGTGTGTGTGTGTGTGTGTGTGTGTGTGTGTGTGTGTGTGTTATAGTGTCTGTGGGTGTAGATATATATGTGTGTCTAGATTTATGTGTGTGCTTTTGTGTTATGCGAAATTACAAGGACTAGTGTGCACAGTTCTAGCAACTAGAGAGAGAGAGAGAGAGAGACAGGCAGACAGACAGACAGACAGACTTCAGAAGCTGTAGATACATATATTTAGCTACCGTTCGGGGAGAGAGAGAGGGTGAGAGTGAGTGAGAGAAAATTAGAAACAACCAAACTAGACTTCTGGGGGGAAAATGCGAGAAGAGAGAGAGAGAGAGAGAGAGACAGAGTACAAAGGAAATCAAGCAACAATAGATCTAGTGACCCTTCTAGGCTGCTTGTCCTCCAAAACACTGAGGATCAAGTGTCCAAACAGTGGTTTAGAGTGGGTAAGGGAACATTGGAAAGGGAACTACTGCCCTTGTAGTGTGTGTGTGTGTGTGTGTCACAGAGAATTATACAGACCCTACCAAACTAGTCATATGGAATCAAAAATTGCTATAAAAACTGTAATCGTGTAACTCCGCCTCCCTCCGATCCCCGACAGGATGTTCATCATAGCTCCAG
>CM064566.1:54955972-54960972 GCA_032716605.1 Paralithodes platypus | reverse complement strand
TGTTAATAATTATTTCAGTGCCATTGCATTTTGCAAGATAATTATGTACAGCTTGGCGATTATCATTCCATGTTTATCTCAACCCATGCACCCCCACCTTTAAGCTTGGTCAACCAAAAATACGAAAACGTAAATAAAAACAAAGGACAGAGTTTGTTTGTGTCAAGGAACTAGTAAATATTTAAAGGGTAAGATGGCGCAGTCCCTCCCTCCATTCTGTGTGTGTGTGTGTGTGTGTGTGTGTGTGTGTGTGTGTGTGTGTGTGTGTGTGTGTGTGTGTGTGTGTGTGTGTGTGTGTGTGTGTGTGTGTGTTTTTTTTTTTTTTTTTTTTTTTTTTTTTTTTTTTGCCGTGAGGGTTGGAATAGGCAGCTCAGGGAGGAAGGGGGCAGAATGGGGAGGGGGGGGGGATGAGGGGGGCGCCGCACCTGACCCTGAACTGGCTGATAGCTTCATCAATCAGGGGGAAGGGCGAGATTAAGGCGGGGAGGAGAGGGGTCGATTTTCTGGTCCCCTTTCTTCCTCGTGTTTAGCCCCATTGGAGTCTCTGATTTTATGACGTTCGGCCCATTTGTTTGGCGATTTTAACACCTATCGTCCCATTTTTATATCAATATCAAGGCCTTTCGTGCCATGTAGGTGTCGTTTTTTTTTTCCTGGCGAACGATAGTGAGCCTGTATTTTAAGAGGAACCGAACTTTGGCCGGAACATTTTTCTGTCGAAAAATGTACAAATTTATCTTGAAGGAGGGTTTCGGGTGTGCTCTATTAAGCTTGATGGAGGTATAATGAGGAAAGTAAAAAATACATGAATACAAAAATTGATAGACTAACAAAAAAGCTACTACCCCCTTAAGGGGAGGTTTTTAGTGTGTTTCCTAGACTTCCATCAAGCTTGAAATTACACCCCCTTGACCCCATTTCAAGATAAATTTGTACATTTTTCGGTAGAAAAATGTCCCGGCCGAAGGCCGGTTCCTTTTAAGTTACAGGCTCGCTATCGCTCGCCAGGAAAAAATCGACACCTAAATGGCACGCAAGGTCTTAAAAGTGACATAAATGGGGCGAAAGTTTTAAAAATCGCCAAACTAATGGGGAGAACGGCTTAAAATCTCAAACGCAATGGGGCTGAACATGAGGGAGAAAGGGGTCAAGAAAAAAATCCTTCCAGTGGAAATCTCCCCTTAAGGCGGGGAATTTGTTGGCGAGATTTATTTTGTTTTCTGATCGGTTGTCGAGGTTGGGATATTTTATATATATATATTTTTTTTTTTTTTTTTTTTTTATTTGTATATTTTAATATATGTATGTGCAGCTGTTTAAGGGGAGGTCTCCACTTGAGGGATTTTTTTTTTCTGGACCCCTTTCTCCCTCATGTTTAGCCCCGTGGCTTTTGAGATTTTAAGACGTTCGCCCTACTAGTAGTTTGGACATTTTAAGACACTTTGCCCTATTTCTGTCAATTTAAAGACCTTTCGTGCCATTAAGGTGTCGATTTTTTCCTGGCGAGCGCTAGCGAGCCTGTAATTTAAGAGCAACTAGCCTCCGGCCTGGACATTTTTCTACCGAAAAATGTACAAATTTATCTTGAAAGGGGGTCTAGGGGGTGTAATTTTAAGCTTGATGAAAACGTAGGGAACAAACTAAAAACCTCCCCTTAACCATGTTTGTATTTCTCGCTCGAAACGAATAATCTATATATTTGTATTAATTTCACAACAGCACCAAACACCTCCAATGAAATTAATGAAAGCATATAATTATGTGATCTACCGGGATTCGAACCTGGGTTATCACACACAGATGTTTAAACACACTTAACCATTACACCACCACCAGGCTGATACCAATTATTGATCAACATATTAAATACTTGGTGCCGAGACATCACTTGTTAGGCCGACTGTACACTCGGATACCATAGTCTGTAGCCCACTCATATGCCATTATATCTCCTTGGATTGATTTTGGGATAGAAGTTGCTTTTCAATAACGGGTATATATAGTTTTGTAATTGATGTATAGAAAGGTATATCCATAAAATCGTTTCCAGACACATATTTCCACAGATATAAATAGGTGAAGTTGGCGAATATTTCTGAGTGGGCTGGAGACTTTGGCATCCAAGTGTACGGTCGCGCTATTAAGTCATATCCCAGCTGTCATTACGTTTGGCTTGCTCTGTGCTGTATTAATGTCTGTCAGATGTTGAATAGGGGGGGTAAGTGTAGGAACATGTTTGTATAGTTCACTCGATATGAAGAAATGAAGCTTAGATATTGTTGATACCAATTATTGATCAAAACATACTTGGTGACGAGACATGACTTATTAGCGCGACTGTACACCAAATACAATACATGGACAAAGGTTCAATATTATTCCCTCCAACCCTCCGTTTCCGGTCCACTTCTCTCACTGTGTCTATATAGTTTATCAAACGTTGTGTACCGTTTTTTGATAGGTTTTCGGGATACATAGTTTGTATTTCCTTCATGGAGAAAGGATACCAGGAATCAAATATTTGTATTATTATGAATATTGTTTGTATTATTAATATTATTATTATTATTATTATTAGTAGTAGTAGTAGTAGTAGTTGTAATCGTAGTAGCAGTAGCAGCAATATGATCGTAGTAATAGCAGTAGTAATTATTAGTAGTAGCAGTAGTAGTTCTCTCTCTCTCTCTCTCTCTCTCTCTCTCTCTCTCTCTCTCTCTCTCTCTCTCTCTCTCTCTCTCTCTCTCTCTCTCTCTTCTATCCTTTCCTTCAACTTTCCTTTTCTATTGGATATGCCATCTGTACTAGAATTAAGTCCTGACCACCTCGTTTGGATCGTATGGTCTGTGTGGCCAGTGTATCTATGTAAATCTCTCTCTCTCTCTCTCTCTCTCTCTCTCTCTCTCCACGTCAGTTCGTCCCATCATGCCCCCTTGAAGAAGATTGCCAGCACTTTTCAACACACATATATAAAACTTCTTCGCCTTGCCGTTCCGAAATCTGAGTTTGCAAGCTTCTGGCCCTGTGCCTTTAAGGGGGGTGACCTGTTTTTTTTATTTGTTTTCCTTTTCTCTCTTTCTCTGGCTTGTATCCATTCGGCCCCATTCAGCCCCATTCAGCCAACTATTTTAAGACGTTTAACCCCATCTAGGTGTCGATTTCTTCCTGGCGAGCGATAGCGAGCCAGCATTATATGAAGAAATCCGGCTTCGCCGGAGACATTTTTCTATCGAAAAATGTACAAATTTAGCCTGCTGTCAACAAAAATATAAAATATGCTGGCTCGCTACCGCTCACCAGTAAAAAATTGACACCTGGATGGGGATAAACGTCTTAAAACAGTAGGCTGAATGGGGCCAAATGGATACAAGCCAGAGAAAGATAGAAAAAGGACAGAACAAAAACAGGTCACCCCCCTTAAGGGGAGATGGGTCGCTTTTCTTGGCCCTCTTCTCCCTCATGTTTAGCCCCATTAGGTTTTAGATGTGTACACGTTCGTCCCATTACTGTGGTGATTTTAAGACCTTTCTCCCAATTTATTTGTCAATATAAAGACTTTTCGTGTCATTTAGGTATCGATCTTTTCCTGGCGAGCGATAGCCAGCCTATATTTTAAGAGGAACCAACCTACAGCCGGGACGTGTTTCTATCGAAAAATGTACACATTTATTTTGAAGGAGGGTCGTGGACGGATGTGTTTATAAGCTGGATGGAAGTCGAGGGCGGAAACTACACGTATATAACGATAAATGATCAAATAAATACGCCCATCCCCCCTGAACCCTCTCCGACATATGACGACGCGATTTTGAGCCTATTGGGGACACTTTAAAGCCTTTGTTACCATCAGGGGTATTTAGAAACCTTTAGTTTAGTTACTTCAACCTCTGCAGTTGTCTTTGAGTTAGCTGTGTTGAGCCTATTGGGGATACTTTAAAGCCTTTGTTACCATCAGGGGTATTTAGAAACCTTTAGTTTAGTTACTTCAACCTCTGCAGTTGTCTTTGAGTTAGCTGTGTTGAGCCTATTGGGGATACTTTAAAGCCTTCGTTACCGTCAGGGGTATTTAGAAACCTTTAGTTTAGTTACTCCAACCTCTGCAGTTGTCTTTGAGTTAGCTGTGTTGAGCCTATTGGGGATACTTTAAAGCCTTTGTTACCATCAGGGTTATTTAGAAACCTTTAGTTTAGTTACTTCAACCTCTGCAGTTGTCTTTGAGTTAGCTGTGTTGAGCCTATTGGGGATACTTTAAAGCCTTTGTTACCATCAGGGGTATTTAGAAACCTTTAGTTTAGTTACTTCAACCTCTGCAGTTGTCTTTGAGTTAGCTGTGTTGAGCCTATTGGGGATACTTTAAAGCCTTTGTTACCAGCAGGGTATTTAGAAACCTTTAGTTTAGTTACTTCAACCTCTGCAGTTGTCTTTGAGTTAGCTGTGTTGAGCCTATTGGGGATACTTTAAAGCCTTTGTTACCATCAGGGGTATTTAGAAACCTTTAGTTTAGTTACTTCAACCTCTGCAGTTGTCTTTGAGTTAGCTGTGTTGAGCCTATGGGGATACTTTAAAGCCTTTGTTACCATCAGGGGTATTTAGAAACCTTTAGTTTAGTTACTTCAACCTCTGCAGTTGTCTTTGAGTTAGCTGTGTTGAGCCTATTGGGGATACTTTAAAGCCTTCGTTACCGTCAGGGGTATTTAGAAACCTTTAGTTTAGTTACTCCAACCTCTGCAGTTGTCTTGAGTTAGCTGTGTTGAGCCTATTGGGGATACTTTAAAGCCTTTGTTACCATCAGGGTTATTTAGAAACCTTTAGTTTAGTTACTTCAACCTCTGCAGTTGTCTTTGAGTTAGCTGTGTTGAGCCTATTGGGGATACTTTAAAGCCTTTGTTACCATCAGGGGTATTTAGAAACCTTTAGTTTAGTTACTTCAACCTCTGCAGTTGTCTTTGAGTTAGCTGTGTTGAGCCTATTGGGGATACTTTAAAGCCTTTGTTACCAGCAGG
>CM064566.1:54935972-54950972 GCA_032716605.1 Paralithodes platypus | reverse complement strand
TTAAGCTTGATGGAGGTCTAACGAGGAAACTAAAAACATAATATATATTTGAAAAAAAAACCCAAAAAGTGAACCATCCCCCTTAATGTTCACTTTATCGTGCCA
Organism: Paralithodes platypus; assembly: GCA_032716605.1. NCBI lineage: Eukaryota > Metazoa > Arthropoda > Malacostraca > Decapoda > Lithodidae > Paralithodes > Paralithodes platypus. The sequence goes on along the minus strand of CM064566.1, from coordinate 54,950,867 downwards.
GCAGCTCCCTTCTATGTCTCTGCATCATATAAACTACTATGTCTCTGCATCATATAAACTACTGTCTCTGCATCATATAAACTACTATGTCTCTGCATCATATAAACTACTATGTCTCTGCATCATATAAACTACTATGTCTCTGCATCATATAAACTACTATGTCTCTGCATCATATAAACTACTATGTCTCTGCATCATATAAACTACTATGTCTCTGCATCATATAAACTACTATGTCTCTGCATCATATAAACTACTATGTCTCTGCATCATATAAACTACTATGTCTCTGCATCATATAAACTACTATGTCTCTGCATCATATAAACTACTGTCTCTGCATCATATAAACTACTATGTCTCTGCATCATATAAACTACTATGTCTCTGCATCATATAAACTACTATGTCTCTGCATCATATAAACTACTATGTCTCTGCATCATATAAACTACTATGTCTCTGCATCATATAAACTACTATGTCTCTGCATCATATAAACTACTATGTCTCTGCATCATATAAACTACTATGTCTCTGCATCATATAAACTACTATGTCTCTGCATCATATAAACTACTATGTCTCTGCATCATATAAACTACTATGTCTCTGCATCATATAAACTACTATGTCTCTGCATCATATAAACTACTATGTCTCTGCATCATATAAACTACTATGTCTCTGCATCATATAAACTACTATGTCTCTGCATCATATAAACTACTATGTCTCTGCATCATATAAACTACTATGTCTCTGCATCATATAAACTACTATGTCTCTGCATCATATAAACTACTATGTCTCTGCATCATATAAACTACTATGTCTCTGCATCATATAAACTACTATGTCTCTGCATCATATAAACTACTATGTCTCTGCATCATAAACTACTATGTCTCTGCATCATAAACTACTATGTCTCTGCATCATAAACTACTATGTCTCTGCATCATAAACTACTATGTCTCTGCATCATAAACTACTATGTCTCTGCATCATATAAACTACTATGTCTCTGCATCATATAAACTACTATGTCTCTGCATCATATAAACTACTATGTCTCTGCATCATATAAACTACTATGTCTCTGCATCATATAAACTACTATGTCTCTGCATCATATAAACTACTATGTCTCTGCATCATATAAACTACTATGTCTCTGCATCATATAAACCACTGTCTCTGCATCATATAAACCACTGTCTCTGCATCATATAAACCACTGTCTCTGCATCATATAAACCACTATGTCTCTGCATCATATAAACTACTATGTCTCTGCATCATATAAACTACTATGTCTCTGCATCATATAAACTACTATGTCTCTGCATCATATAAACTACTATGTCTCTGCATCATATAAACTACTATGTCTCTGCATCATATAAACTACTATGTCTCTGCATCATATAAACCACTATGTCTCTGCATCATATAAACCACTATGTCTCTGCATCATATAAACTACTATGTCTCTGCATCATATAAACTACTATATCTCTGCATCATATAAACCACTATGTCTCTGCATCATATAAACTACTATGTCTCTGCATCATATAAACTACTATGTCTCTGCATCATATAAACTACTATGTCTCTGCATCATATAAACTACTATGTCTCTGCATCATATAAACTACTATGTCTCTGCATCATATAAACTACTATGTCTCTGCATCATATAAACTACTGTCTCTGCATCATATAAACTACTATGTCTCTGCATCATATAAACTACTATGTCTCTGCATCATATAAACTACTGTCTCTGCATCATATAAACCACTATGTTTGTGCATCATATAAACCACTATGTTTGTGCATCATATAAACCACTATGTTTGTGCATCATATAAACCACTATGTTTGTGCATCATATAAATACTGTCTCTGCATCATATAAACTACTATATCTCTGCATCATATAAACCACTATGTCTCTGCATCATATAAACTACTATGTCTCTGCATCATATAAACTACTATGTCTCTGCATCATATAAATGCCAAGTTTTCCAAATTAACAACTTATTTCACTTCATCACACCTTCATAATAGCGAATTTAACGAATTGACTGTGAACAGGGTTGCCTAAAGCCGGTATATCACACGAGAGCTTTTATAGCCAACAGTCGATGATCAACATTTTTCTGGCAACATTAATGGCATATTTTGCACTGGTATCGGAAATTAGACTGATAATAGATGAACTTAGGCAACCGAAACATTATAAGCTGCCAGACCAGTGTTGAGTATAAATGTTGGGGGAAAAAGCGCTCGTGTGATACCGGCCTAAAACTATCCTCGGGCCGGGACTACACCATCGGCTTACGGTCATAAACCCACCACCGGGGGGGGGGGGGGGGGGGGGGGGGGGGGGGGGGGGCCCTCCCCCCCCATCCCTCAAAGAATAACGCCATTTGTCTTTCCTGTATAATGGGGACCATAATATGTGTGGCGATTTGAAGACCTTTCCCCCCATTGTGTTGTCAATATTAAGACATATTGTGTCATTTAGGTGTGGATTTTTTCCTGGCGAGCGATAGCGAACTTGTAATTTAAGAGAAACCGGCCTTCAACCGGGGCATTTTTCTATCGAAAAATGTACAAATTCATCTTGAAGGAGGGTCTTGGGCGGGTGTTTTTTAAGTTTGATGGAGGTCTGAAGAGGAAACTAAGAACAATATAAAGATGCATAAATGAGCAAATAAATACGCATATCTCCCCTTAAGGCCATAAACCCCCCCCCCCCACCCTACCCTTCAACAATAACACCATTTGTCTTGTGTGTATAATAGGGGCCGGAAGCGGATAGGCCCTCCCCTCTAATGGCATTACTAGCGGCTCACTGTCAATGCCAGCCTTTCTCCTCACATAACAGCACGAAGACACGTAATTTTAACTGTACTCTGGCTACTATTAGACGATTCCTGGACAGCAGTAGAGCAAGCGTGAGTAAACCAAGATGTGTTTGCATTAGACTGAGAGAAAGAAAATGGAATGTATGCTTACATGTCCAAGAGGATTACCTCGGTAATGAGTTCAGCACTCTCCGAGGGTCCCCGGCCACGGAAGCATAAGTCATTCCATGGGAAATCAAAGAATTACTGCCGAGGAGCCTCCCAGTCGGCAGCGCCAAAGTGCCACAAGCGCCGCCGGCTGAGAGGATCGGGTGGCCGCACCAGAGAGATAGTACAGATGAGTTAAGTTTATGATAAGTTTATTTATCCTATATTCTTATTGGTGAATATATATTATACACAATTGAAATTTGAGTGTGAAGAGGGGCTAATGGGCACCAGTGGCACCAATATGGCGTAGGTTGGCCGATCTCTGTTATGATAGGGTCTCTACTAGGGCCTGGGGGAGAGATTTAGTGTGTGATAAATGGGTCCTTCCGCGGGGGTGAACCTAGGGCTTTATGGTCAGCAGCGTGCTCACTCAACCGGGGCCTCATACATTCTTCATAATGTAGATTCTTTATACGTTGTCGTAACGCCTTCTCTTTTAAGGGCACGTTTGTGAAATAAATACTTGGGATAATTCGATATGAGACGAACATCAGGAAACAATGTACTTATAAGACATTACTGAGTACTGCGTACAGTTGTATATATATATATATATAGCCAATGGCTCTCCTCTGTTTCCACTGACCAGCCTGGTGAACACGCCTACGTCTTTTCTATCCTAAACGACCTAGAGCAGTTAGTCCAGCAACCCACCCGTATCCTGGATCGCTTCGGAGATCGGCCCAACATGCTTGACTTATTTCTAACCTCTAACCCTTCTGCTTATACTATAAATCTTCTTCTCTCCTTTAGGCTCCTCCGACCATAAACTAATATCTGTCACCTGTCCGGTACGGCCACCCGATCGGCGGCGCTTGTGGCATTTTGGCGCTGCCGACTAGGAGGCTCTTCGGTAGTACTTCTTTGATTTCCTTTGGAAGGACTTTCGCTTCCGTGGCCGGGGACCCTCAGAGAGTGCTGAACGCATTACCGAGGTAATCCTCTCGGGCATGGAAGCATTCATTCCATTTTCTTTCTCTCAGTCTAATGCAAACAAATCTTGGTTTACTCACGCTTGTTCTACTGTTGTCCGCAACAAGGAAGAAGCATTCAAACGGTACCGATGCCTTAAAACTCAAGACTCTCATTCTTCCTATGTTTCTGCCCGGAATCAAGCCAAATCTGTTCTTCGACTTGCCAAGCACTCTTTCGTCAATAATAAATGCACTGAACTATCCAACTCTAGCTCTTCCCAACCTTTCTGGCATCTAGCCAAAAACCTCTCCTACAATTTTTCTTCCTCATCTTTCCCTCCCCTTTTCCACTCTGATGGCACAACCATCCCTTATTCCTCTGACAAAGCCGAGCTCTTCGCTCGAACTTTTGCTAGAAACTCCACCTTTGATGCTGGTGCTATTCCTCCCTCTCGACCCCCCTCTCCCCTACTTATGCCTAATATCATAATCTCTTCTAAAGATGTACTTTCTACCCTCTCTGGGCTTTATACTAAGAAGGTGTACGGTCCGGACAGTGTTCCTCCTGTTGTACTAAAACACTGTGCTTCCGTGCTGACTCCCTGCCTAGGCAAACTCTTTCGTCTCTGTCTCTCCTCTAACGTCTTCCCTTCATGCTGGAAGTTTGATCTCATTCAACCTGTCCCAAAGAAGGGTGACCGCTGTATCTCCTGTACCTGTACCTCCAGTCCCATCCATTACACTAATTTGCACTACTCAATTAGTTTTCCAGAATGCCCCAGCCAGCAATCCCTTAAAAATAAACGTAATGAAGCCATACAACACTTATCTTCTGATCTAATTACCATATCCAATTCGGGCAGAGAAAACCTTGTTACCTTTAATGCTTCCAAAACCCAATTTCTTCATCTATCTACCCGTAAGGAACTCCCAGCGGACTATCCCTTATTCTTCAACAATACAAAAATCAATCCTTCATCTTCTCTCAATATTCTTGGTGTCTCTTTTTCTTCTGCTCTCAGTTGGAAGGACCATATTACCAGTCTTGCTAAGGCAGCCTCCCAGAAGCAGGGTGTGCTCAACCGCCTTAGGGGGTTCTTTTCCCCTGCACAATTTCTTGCTCTGTACAGGGGCATAGTGCGTCCTTGTATTGAGTATTATTCACATGTGTGGGGAGGTTCCTCTCACACCGCTCTCCTAGACAAAGTTGAAAGGAAGGCCTTTCGTATCATTAACTCCCGTCCACTCACCAACTCTCTGCAATCTCTCTCTCTCCGCCGCAATGTTGCATCTCTCTCGCTATTCTATCGCTACTATAATAATCAGTGTTCCTCAGAGCTTTCCCAGTGTATACCACCTCCTTTACGTAGGGCACGTGGTAACCGTCTTGCAACTCAATCCCACCCCTACTCTATGCAACTCTCCAACCCGAGAGTGAAACGTTACTCTGTCTTTTTTCTACTCAACAGCTGAGCTCTGGAACTCTCTCCCAGAATCAGTCTCTCCCTCTTCCTAAGACTTAAATTGCTTCAAACTCTGTGTGTCCAGGCATTTTGGCTCGAATGTCCCTTGATTTTGGCCCTGTCACTCTTTCAACTCTGGGGGAGGCACTCGCTACAGGCGGTTCTGTCTTTTGTCTCCCTCATTCACATAGAAAACAAATTGTGTTAATAAAACTACTGTCGTCAGATAAACAATGACTATGGCACAATCTAGAAAAAAAGATAAATAAACACATAAATATAGATATACAAATAATATACAGTATACTATATATATATATATATATATATATATATATATATATATATATACATATATATATATATATATATATATATATATATATATATATATATAATATAAATTATGCATTAATGAATAACCTGTTACTAATTATTTAGTGATAGGTGGCCAAATTTTGAGATAATTCGAAATTTCATAAAAAATATAAAAACTATCTCGTAATGAATCTAGACTGGTAATGACCAAATACCAAGTTTTAACCCTGTCTGTACCATCGACGCTTTTAACCCCTTCAGACTGATATGACGCAGAGGTTACCAGATTAGCAATAAGAAATAGAGTTCTCTCACTCTTATAATTACCTCTCCAAAATTAGTTTTCTGCCCACAGCTAACTCAAAGACAACTGCAGAGGTTGAAGTAACTAAACTAAAGGTTTCTAAATACCCCTGATGGTAACAAAGGCTTTAAAGTATCCCTAATCGGCTCCAAATCGCGTCATATGTTGGAGAGGGTTAATAAGTCGATTCAAGCTATATTTAGACGATTTGATGCAGCTTAAGTGGGGGGGGGGTGACCTATTTTTGTTCTGTTCTTTTCTATCTTTCTCTGGCTTGTATCCATTTGGCCCTATTCAGCCTACTGTTTTAAGACGTTTATCCCCATCCAGGTGTCAATTTTTTACTAGTGAGTTGTAGCGAGCCAGCGTATGTTTTAGTTTTGTTTGACAGCAGGCTAAATTTGTACATTTTTCGATAGAATAATGTCTCCGGGGAAGCCGGATTTCTTCATATAATGCTGGCTCGCTATCGCTCGCCAGGAAGAAATCGACACCTAGATGGGGATAAACATCTTAAATTAGTTGGCTGAATGGGGCCGAATGGATACAAGCCAAAGAAAGAGAGAAAAGGAGAGAAATAAAAAAAAACAGGTCACCCCCCTTTAAGAAGGATCTGTGGTAGTAAAAATGTATAAGTACAAAGGAAAACAAGCAACAACAGATCTTGCGATCCCTCACGGTTACTTGTCCTCCAAAATATAACTGCTGTTTCTAGTGTCCAAAAATATTTCACAGAGATAATTAAAGATGTGAAAAGGAAATACCTCCCTGGGGATTAACCCTCTCCGACATATGACGCGATTTTGAGCCTATTAGGGATACTTTAAAGCCTTTGTTACCATCAGGGGTATTTAGAAACCTTTAGTTTAGTTACTTCAACCTCTGCAGTTGTCTTTGAGTTAGCTGTGGGCGGAAAACTAATTTTGGAGAGGTAATTATAAGAGTGAGAGAACTCTATTTCTTATTGCTAATCTGGCAACCTCTGCGGCATATGAGTATGAAAGGGTTAACATGGCAGGGAGGGAGGGAGGGAGGGACAATGGTTCGAAGCCTGTTTATTGCTGAAGGCCGCTTTATAAACTGGATAATATCATCTAATGGTTGTCAGAATATAATGAAAAGAACAGCACCGGCACATAATAGAACAGCACCGGCACATAATGGAACAGCACCGGCACATAATAGAACAGCACCGGCACATAATAGAACAGCACCGGCACATAATAGAACAGCACCGGCACATAATGGGTTAATCCATTAATACTTGTGTTGCTCCATGGCATATTTAGTCCACTGAACATGATGTAGTAATTCTATACACACTCCAGTATACATATTCATAGTCCACTGAACATGATGTAGTAATTCTATACACACCCCAGTATACATATTCATAGTCAAGTGAACATGATGTACTAGTAATCCTATACACACTCCAGTATACATATGCATAGGGTGTTGTGTGTGCCTATGTGTGGGTGGGTGGTCGGGGAATGGGGCTGCCAACTTCGATTACCGGGATCCAATGCTTTTAGACGGGATAGAATTGGGCTTTAAAGGGGGTACTACTTGCCTTTTCTGGACCCGCTTCTCCCTCATGTTTAGCATATTCGTTTTGAGGTTTTAAGACGTTCGTTCCGTTAGTTTGGCGATTTTGAAACCTTTTGGAGTTAACCTTTACAGTACCGGCGCCGTCCGATTAACCCCTTCAGACTCATATGATGCAGAGGTGCTAATAGAGTTCTCTCACTCTTATAATTACTTCTCCAAAATTAGTTTTCTGCCCACAGCTAACTCAAAGACAACTGCAGAGGTTGAAGTAACTAAACTAAAGGTTTCTAAATACCCCTGATGGTAACAAAGGTTTTAAAGTATCCCTAATAGGCTCAAAATCGCGTCATATGTCGGAGAGGGTTAAATTAGTTTCTGGCTACAATTATACGATTCTATTCAGTTTCGAAAGGGTCTCCAGCAATTAACAGGCGCTGAACTATCTTACTTAACCCTTTTTTCTACCACACCTTCTTCTTAAAATGCACAAATCGTTTATATATAGCAAGAATATAGTTAAAAAGACGTCGCCGGTACAGAAGGGGTTAAGGGAAGGTTTTTAGTTTGGTCTCTAGATATCCATCAAGCTTAAGATTACACCCCCTTGAGCCCCTTTCAAGATAAATTTGTACATTTTTCGGTAGAAAAATGTCCCGGCTGAAAGCCGGTTCCTCTTAAATTACAGGCTCGCTATCGCTCGCCAGGATAAAATCGACACCTAAATTGCACGTAAGGTCTTAAAATTGACAGAAATGGGTTGGCATTTCTTAAAATCATCAAAATAATGGGGCGAACGTCTTAAAATTAGACAAGCAATGGGGCTAAACATGAGGGAGAAAGGAATCCAGAAAAAACTCCCTCAAGTGGAAATCTCCCCTTAATGACTTGTATACAATCACTCCTAAAAATTCGTGGCCCTACCTAATTCGTGGCCCTACCTAATTCGTGGCCCTACCTAATTCGTGGCCCTACCTAATTCGTGGCCCTACCTAATTCGTGGCCCTACCTAATTCGTGGCCCTACCTAATTCGTGGCCCTACCTAATTCGTGGCCCTACCTAATTCGTGGCCCTACCTAATTCGTGGCCCTACCTAATTCGTGGCCCTACCTAATTCTGATTATGGAATTAGATATCTGGAAACGAATTTATGAATATATTATTCTATGCATCAGCTACATAACTGCATATGCAAGGTATTGAAAAGCAAGTTGCATACAAAAATTAACCCGGATACCTATAATTGCGTACGGAAAAACATAGGGTGTCCACGATTTTTTATAAGTGAGCGTACATCATGCGTCTGTGTGTGTGTGTGTGTGTGTGTGTGTGTGTGTGTGTGTGTGTGTGTGTGTGTAAGCATATATTCAAAACTCAAAAGATTCCTAAGAAACTTGAGTGTATATTATTGCAATGTGGGAAGAGTCGAACAGTTAATAGGTGTATAAATGCCAGTCCCTAATTTGCTCCAGTGTATCATGAGCAGCTGGCAAAATATCTCGTTAATTTATGCTTGACGGCTGTGTATTGAAGGCTTTAAGGGGAGGTATTTAGTTTGTTCCCTAGACCTCCATCAAGCTTAAAATTACACCCCCTTGAGTCCCTTTCAATATAAATTTGTACATTTTTCGGTAGAAAAATGTCCCGGCCGAAGGCCGGTTCCTCTTAAATTACAGGCTCGCTATCGCTCGCCAGGATAAAATAGACACCTGAATTGCACGAAAGGTCTTAATATGGGGTGAAAGTTCTTAAAATCGCTAAACTAATGGGGCAAATGTTTTATAATATCAAAAGCAATGGGGCTAAACATGAGGGAGAAAGGGGTCAAGAAAAAAATCCCTCAAGTGGAGACCTCCCCTTAAGAGGGATCTGTGGTAGTAAAGATGGTCAAGGGAGATAGTTCGAAGCCTGTTAATTGCTGATGGTCCTTTACACACTGAATACAATCGTCTAATAGTAGCCAGCATTACGTTAAAAAGACGTCGCCGGTACTGAAGGGGTTAAGTGATTAATGCTCTATATATATATATATATATTTGCGTATATGTCATTATTATTATTATTATTATTATTATTATTATTATTATTATTATAATTATTATTATTATTACTATTATCATTATCATTATTATTATTATTATTATTATTAGCTGCTAAAGGATTCAATTTGCCATCAGCTGAATATAATATTATATCGACCATATTAGTGCAGATGTGAGTCGGGGGATACCTCGACGACGTATACAGACTAATAACACACATAACAAAGCCACTCCAACAGCTTCCTCTCTCTCTCCAACACCCCTTCTCCCCTCTCTACACTCTTCAGAAAACAGGAAAAGTAGAAAGTAGCTAGGAGGTGCCGTTGTAAAGACTTATCCCTTATTACCTTCACTTGCCCCTGAGTCTCCAAAATGGCCCCAGGGTGTAAAGATGCTATGTGTCTGTGTTCTAAGATGGATTAGCTGTTCCCTAATGCGTTTATAGCCAGGCTGACCCTCTCTGATTTGCTCTCAATTAAGTTAGTTACTCCAGAACAAGGGACCCCTACTGTAACCTAATGCCGTCTATACCCGTGCTGGACATCCTACTCTGTTGAGCTAATGGGAGAGATGTAATGGGAGAGATGTAATGGGAGAGATGTAATGGGAAAGATGTAATGGGAGAGATGTAATGGGAGAGATGTAATGGGAAAGATGTAATGGGAGAGATGTATGGGAGAGATGTAATGGGAGAGATGTAATGGGAGAGATGTAATGGGAGAGATGTAATGGGAGAGATGTAATGGGAGAGATGTAATGGGAGAGATGTAATGGGAGAGATGTAATGGGAGAGATGTAATGGGAAAGATGTAATGGGAGAGATGTAATGGGAGAGATGTAATGGGAGAGATGTAATGGGAGAGATGTATGGGAGAGATGTAATGGGAAAGATGTAATGGGAGAGATGTATGGGAGAGATGTAATGGGAGAGATGTAATGGGAAAGATGTAATGGGAGAGATGTATGGGAGAGATGTAATGGGAGAGATGTAATGGGAGAGATGTAATGGGAGAGATGTATGGGAGAGATGTAATGGGAGAGATGTAATGGGAGAGATGTAATGGGAGAGATGTAATGGGAGAGATGTAATGGGAGAGATGTAATGGGAGAGATGTAATGGGAGAGCACAACACTTACAGTAATTATGTGTACATAGTGCAGATCAAAACATACTTAAGGGGAGGTTTTTAGTTGATTCCCTAGACTTCCATCAAGCTTAAAATTACTCCCCCTTGACCCCCTTTCAAGATAAATTTGTACATTTTTCGGTAGAAAAATTTCCCGGCCGAAGGCCGGTTCCCCTTAAATTACAGGCTCGCTATCGTTCGCCAGGAAAAAATCGACACCTAAATGGTACGAATGGTCTTAAAATTTACAGAAATGGGGCGAGGGTTCTTAAAATCGCCAAACTAATGGGGCAAGCGTCTTTAAATCTCACAAGCAATGGGGCTAAACATGAGGGAGAAAGAGGTTCAGAAAAAAATCCTCCAGGTGGAAATCTCCCCTTAAATCAACCTAGTAAAAATATGTGCGGGACTTACACATTTATTTTCTTTCTCTTTGGCTTTGCTGTCTACTACTTTTAACCCTCTCCGACATATGACGTGATTTTGAGCCTATTGGGGATACTTTAAAGCCTTTGTTACCATCAGGGGTATTTAGAAACCTTTAGTTTAGTTACTTCAACCTCTGCAGTTGTCTTTGAGTTAGCTGTGTTGAGCCTATTGGGGATACTTTAAAGCCTTTGTTACCGTCAGGGGTATTTAGAAACCTTTAGTTTAGTTACTTCAACCTCTGCAGTTGTCTTTGAGTTGGGAGATGAAAGGCTTACAAAGAGAATATGTGAGTCAGGTACAAGGGGAGATAGAAGGGCAGGAAGACCCCCATTGAGATGGAGAGACTGTGTAAGAAAGGCTTTGGATGATAGAGGAATGACTATAGATCAGGCAGGGGAAGTGGTGGTGGACAGGAGTGAATGGAGAATGCTTGTGAATAGTTGAGTGAACACGTGGTCATTTGGAGTAAGGGGTCGGGCGCAAGTTGGACTAGATATTAGTCCATCAGGCGCCTGGCCCGGGGAGACGATTAATATGAAGGGTGTGCCTGGAAGTGTGGTGGGAGGGCTTGTCGCTTTGGCTCCGCTGCATGTCTGCCTGCCGAGATCGGAACCTCTCCTGGTGGTCAGGGGCCGGGTGAGTGCTGGAGCGACCTTGGTAACCCTGGTCTCTGGGTCTTCTGGGTGACCTGGATGTGTGAGAGTTTGTGTTTTTTATCTGTGTTTATTTTTTGTTTTATGTTGTTTTTGTGTTTTCCCTGTTCTTGCTCTGTCTTGAGTCGGCTACCCCCAAAATGGGGATTGGGCCTGAGAATATAGATAGATAGATAGATAGATAGAGTGTTGAGCCTATTGGGGATACTTTAAAGCCTTTGTTACCATCAGGGGTATTTAGAAACCTTTAGTTTAGTTACTTCAACCTCTGCAGTTGTCTTTGAGTTAGCTGTGTTGAGCCTATTGGGGATACTTTAAAGCCTTTGTTACCATCAGGGGTATTTAGAAACCTTTAGTTTAGTTACTTCAACCTCTGCAGTTGTCTTTGAGTTAGCTGTGTTGAGCCTATTGGGGATACTTTAAAGCCTTTGTTACCATCAGGGGTATTTAGAAACCTTTAGTTTAGTTACTTCAACCTCTGCAGTTGTCTTTGAGTTAGCTGTGTTGAGCCTATTGGGGATACTTTAAAGCCTTTGTTACCATCAGGGGTATTTAGAAACCTTTAGTTTAGTTACTTCAACCTCTGCAGTTGTCTTTGAGTTAGCTGTGTTGAGCCTATTGGGGATACTTTAAAGCCTTTGTTACCATCAGGGGTATTTAGAAACCTTTAGTTTAGTTACTTCAACCTCTGCAGTTGTCTTTGAGTTAGCTGTGGGCAGAAAACTAATCTTGGAGAGGTAATTATAAGAGTGAGAGAACTCTATTTCTTATTGCTAATCTGGCAACCTCTGCGTCATATGTGCGTGGAAGGGTTAATTAAACAGCAAAGCCAAAATAGCTCCAAAGAGGAAGACAAGACATGTGTAAGTCCGGCATATATCTCTACATATACCTGTATATACTGGAAGGCCAGGTTACCCCAGAGTGAGACATGTACGTTGCTATGGCTCTTAGGGGCATTTTTTTGTTTTTTTTGTTTTTTTTGTTTACCCCCTTCTCCCTCATGCTTAGCCCCATTATTTTTGAGATCTTAAGACGTTCAGCTCATTAGCTTGGCTATTTTAACACGTTTCGCCCCATTTCGTTGTCAATTTTAAGACCTTTCGTACAATTTAGGTGTCGATTTGTCCCTGGCGAGCGATAGCGAGCCTGTAATTTTAAGAGGAAGCGGCCTTCGGCCGGGAAATTTTTCTACGAAAAATGTACAAATTTATCTTCCAGGGGGGTCCATTTTTTTTTCTTCTAAGCTTGATGGAGGTCTAGCGCGGAAACTAAGAAATAAATGAATTCGGAGAAAGGAGGAGTATTACAAGCCTCGACAAATAAAGGAGGAGTATTACAAGCCTCGACAAATAAAGGAGGAGTATTACAAGCCTCGACAAATAAAAAATAATTAATGAATTAATAACCCCCCCAAAACACAGCCACTAGCCTCTTAACCCGTTCAGTACCGGGCACATCCTTTGGCATCGCATTCTGGCAACTCTTAGACAATTTTCTTCAGCTTAGGAAGGACCTCGGGCAAAATAATATGGCTTCCAACTATCTCAACCAACCCTTTCAACTACCACAGAGGGGGCGCTCGGTTATGGCCTTGGTCTTGCTCGGGGCCTTGGGGCTGTTTGGCCAGGCAGCTTGGGGAACAACAACAACAACAACAACAACAACAACCACAGATCCTTCCGATGCTGCATAATATCGTCTAATGTTAGCTAGAATAAAATATAACACGTCGCTGGTACTCAAAGGGGTTAAGGGGAGATTTCCACTTGAGGGATTTTTTTCTGAATCCCTTTCTATCTCATTTTTAGTCCCATTGCTTTTGATATTCTAAGACGTTCGCCCCATTAGTTTGGTGATTTTAAGAACTTTTGCCCCATTTCTGTCAATTTTAAGACCTTTCGTGCCATTTAGGTGTCGATTTTATCCTGGCGAGCGATAGCGAGCCTGTAATTTAAGAGGAACCGGCCTTTGGCCGGGACATTTTTCTACCGAAAAATGTACAAACTTATCTTGAAAGGGGGTCTAGGGGTCTAATTTTAAGCTTGATGGAATTCTAGGGAACGAACTAAAAACCTCCCCTTAAGGTGGCTGTTCATAGGCGGTACGGTTTCCTGCACTTCTGCCTAACACAAGCTGGATCAGTTTTGGTGTAATCGAGCAGTTGTAGGCTTGTAATTGCCGACTTGCGAGTTTCAGGCTATAAGAGGAACCGGCAGGGGTGTCTTTCCAAGCTTGGTGGAGGTCTAGGGAGGAAACTAATAAAAATATATGAATACTTTAATTAATAGACCAAACAAACGGCCAGTCTCCTCTTAAGGGGGGTGACCTGTTTTTGTTCTGTCCTTTTCTATCTTTCTCTGGCTTGTATCCATTTGGCCCCATTCAGCCTACTGTTTTAAGACGTTTATCCCCATCCAGATGTAAAATTTTTACTGGTGAGCGGTAGCGAGCCAGCATATTTTTTATATTTGTTTGACAGCAGGTTAAATTTGTACATTTTTCGATAGAAAAATGTCTCCAGCGAAGCCGGATTTCTTCATAAAATGCTGGCTCGCTATCGCTCGCCAGGAAGAAATCGACACCTAGATGGGGATAAAAGTCTTAAAATAGTTGGCTGAATGGGGCCGAATGGATACAAGCCAGAGAAAGAGAGAAAAGGACATAAATAAGAAAAAGCAGGTCACCCCCCTTAAGTTAATGTAATGCTAGATTAGATTATGTTACACTGTTGATTATAATATAAGTTAACATAGCTTAGGTTCAGTTAAGTTAACATAGCTTAGGTTCAGTTAAGTTAAAGTCAGAGTAGGCTAGGTTTGAAATGGGTGTGTCAAGTTCGATCGTAATTGAATAAGTTGAAATTGAGTGAAAAATAGGTAACATTTTGCTACATCGACAAGAAGGTGAAATAAGGCGCTAAGTAATTGTCGACAAAACACATTACATGCAAAAAAAAAATATATATAATAATAATAATAATAATGATAATAATAAC
>CM064566.1:54890972-54930972 GCA_032716605.1 Paralithodes platypus | reverse complement strand
AAATAATAATAGTAATTAATAATAGTAAATAATAATAGTAAATAATAATAGTAAATAATAATAGTAATTAATAATAGTAAATAATAATAGTAAGTCAATAATAGAAAATAATTAAATTAAGTCAAAAGTTGTATAACGATCGAGGTTTTCCCAATTGTGTTCTGTTGATAAATTACGTTGGGAAGGAGGATGTGACAACGGTCGACAATTACCAATATTTGTGTGTTTTTTTTTTTTCTCTTGTAGCGACTGTTTTTGATCTAGTAAATCACTGTTTGTACAGGTTGTATCCCAATAACAGAGCTTACGATAATTACGAAACTTCACATGTTCAGTAGGCCTATGGTGAGAGCTGATCTTTGTAAACTGTCTATGGGTTTAGGTTCATTCTCTCTCTCTCTCTGTGTCTCTCTCTCTCTTGTCTCTCTCTCTCGCTCTCGCTCTCTCTCTCTCTCTCTCTCTCGCTCTCGCTCTCTCTCTCTCTCTCTCTCTCTCTCTCTCTCTCTCTCTCTCTCATAATTATATATATCTTACTCTTCCTACGTTATGCCGCCTGGCTTGTACCGACTATTATCCAACCACCGAGCGAGCTCTTTTCTTAACTAAACAATATCCTTGCCAATAGGCCTACGATAGAACCGGTCTTCGCTATCTCTATAATTTCAAGAGTTATTTCCCTAATGTTATTGTATCTATATATACAGTATATATATATATATATATATATATATATATATATATATATATTTTTTTTTATTTTTTTTATTTTTTTTTATATATAAATGTTGTTTTCTGAGTTATCGTTAGTATTAGTTTTTGTAGATTATAGGCTATTATTATTATTATTATTATTATTATTATTATTATTATTATTATTTTTCTTTTAATTTCTCACCTATGTTATTGTATTATATATATATAATTTTGGTTCCTAATTGTTAGTGTTTTATTATTATGTTTATAAATATTTTTTCTGGGTTATCGTTATTTTTAGTCTTTGTAGATTATAGGCTATTATTATTATTATTATTATTATTATTAATATTTAATATTATTATTTTTATTATTATTATTTTTATTATTATTTTTATTATTATTTTTATTATTATTATTATTATTATTATAATTAGTATTAGTATTTTTCTTTTAATTTCCCACCTTTGTTATTGTAGCTATGTATATAATTTTGGTTCTTAATTGTTAGTGTTTTATTTTACTGTTTATAAATGGGTATTTTCTGGGTTTTCGTTATTATTAGTCTTAGTAGATTATAAGCTAAAGAAAATCGCCTAATGTTAACCAGGATATGATGGAAATTACGTCATCGTGCTGAAGGGGTTAAAGGGGGTTCACCGGCTTTTTTTTTTTTTTTTTTTCTCCTTTTCTCTCTTTCCCTGGCTTGTATCCATTCGGCCCCATTCAGCCTACTGTTTTAAGACGTTTATCCCCATCCTGGTGTCGATTTCTTCCTGGCGAGCGATAGCGAGCCAGCATTGTATGGAGAAAACCGGCTTTGCCGGAGAATTTTTTCTATCGAAAAATGTACAAATTTAGCTTGTCAAAACAAACTTATATATATGCTGGCTCGGCACCCCCCTTAAGTGTATGTGATGATGTGTATGGGACACCAGGGAAGACTAATAGGTCTGACGGAAGAGAGAGAGAGAGAGAGAGAGAGAGAGAGAGAGAGAGAGAGAGAGGGTAGACTCCAGTAGCCCGGACATGGATGTATTGGGTTAAGGGGGGTCACCTGCTTTTTTCTCTTTCTCGCCTTTTCTCTCTTTCTCTGGCTTGTATCCATTCGGCCCCATTTAGCCAATTGTTTTAAGACGTTTATCCCCATCCAGGTGTCAATTTCTTCCTGGCGAGCGATAGCGAGCCAGCGTTGTAGGGAGAAATGCGGCTTCGCCGGAGACATTTTTCTATCGAAAAATGTACAAATTTAGCTTGCTGTCAAAATAAATATATATATATGCTGGCTCGCTACCGCTCGCTAGGAATATGTTGACACCTGGATGAGGGTAAACGTCTTAAGACAGTAGGCTGAATAGGGCCGAATGGATACAAGCCAAAGAGAGAGTGAGCGAAAGAGACAAACAGCGAGGTGGGCTCCCTTAAGTGTATGTGATGATGGGTATGAGGGGGCCACCAGGAAAGACTAATATAGCTCTTGGGAGTGACAGGAGAATGAGAATTTACGACCATGGGAGACGTGTGTGAGAGAGGTGTCAGGTGGTAGTAGTTTAGAGAAGAATATTAAAATAATAATAATAATAATACCTAATAATATTACCTAATAATGCCTCTGACTCCAACATATCCTTATTAACCCTCTCCGACATATGACACAATGTTGAGCCTATTGGGGATACTTTAAAGCCTTTGTTACCATCAGGTGGTATTTAGAAACCTTTAGTTTAGTTACTTCAACCTCTGCAGTTGTCTTTGAGTTAGTTGTGGGCAGAAAACTAATTTTGGAGAGGTAATTATAAGAGTGAGAGAACTATTTCTTATTGCTAATCTGGCAACTTCTGCGTCATATGAGTCTGAAGGGGTTAAGCTAAAACAAATTACGTGTGTGGAAGTGGCCAGGTGGTAGTCAAGCTTTAAAAAAACACCCCCTAGACCCCCCCCCCCCTCAAGATAAATTTGTACATTTTTCGGTAGAAAAATGTATCGGCCGAAGGCCGGTTCCTCTTATAATTACAGGCTCGCTATCGCTCGCCAGGAAAAATGTCGACACCTAAATGGCACGATAGGTCTTAAAGTGTATAACGGAATGGGACGAAAGGTCTTAAAATCGCCAAACAAATGGGCCGAAAGTCTAAAAATCTAAAAAATAATGTGACTAAACACGAGGGAGGAAGGGGACCAGACAAACGACCGTCTCCCCTTAAAAAGAATGTTAAACCAATATAAATTATAATAAAATCAAATAATAATAATAATAACTGCTAATACATCCTCTTGACTCGCACATATCCTTACTAAGCTTAAGGGGAGGTATTTAGTTTGTTCCCTAGACCTCCATCAAGTTTAAAATTACACCCCCTTGAGACCCTTTCAAGATAAATTTGTACATTTTTCGGTAGAAAAATTTCCCGGCCGAAGGCCGGTTCCTCTTAAATTACAGGCTCGCTATCGCTCGCCAGGATATAATCGACACCTAAATGGCACGAAAGGTCTTAATATGGGGTGAAAGTTCTTAAAATCGCTAAACTAATGGGGCAAACATTTTATAATATCAAAAGCAATGGGTCTAAACATGAGGGAGAAAGGGGTCAAGAAAAAAATCCCTCAAGTGGAAATCTCCCCTTAAGAAAATATGCGACTATGGTATACGTGGGGAAGGGGGGCCAGGTGGTAGTTTAGAGAATAACATTAAAAAACCCTAATAATTCCTGATTCCCACATAGGCCTATCCTAACTAATATTAACAACGTAATATTTACTACTACTAATAATACCTAATAATGCCTCTTGACCCCCACATATCCTTACTAAGCTTAAGAAAATTTCCGACCGTGGGAGGCGTGTGTGGGAGGTGTCAGTCAGGTGGTAGTTTAGAGAAGAACATTGAGAATATCTATAATAACACACTTAAGGGGAGATATCCACTTGAGGGACTTTTTTCTGGACCCCTTTCTCTCTCATGTTTAGCCCCATTGCTTTTGAGATTTTAAGATGTTTGCCCCATTAGTTTGGCGATTTTAAGAAGTTTCACCCCATTTATGTCACTTTTGAGACCTTTCTTCCCATTTAGGTGTCGATTTTTTCCTGGCGAGCGATAGCGAGCCTGTAATTTAAGAGGAACCGGCCTTCAGCCGGGACATTTTTCTACCGAAAAATGTACAAATTTATCTTGAAAAGGGGTCAAGGGGGTGTAATTTCAAGCTTGATGGAAGTCTAGGAAACACACTAAAAACCTCCCCTTAATTATGCCTCGGACTCACAATATATCTGTTCTAAGCTAAAGAAAATCGTCTAAGGTTATCCAAAAGAGAGCTAAGACCATATAGATACCACCTTAAGTGTGGCAATTAATGAGAGATATTTATTTATTAATCGCAGGAATCTATTATTATTTTAGGCAAAGGGTAATCTTTTAACCCTTTCAGGCTCCAATACGCATTTCTTTTCTGTTTTCTGGCTACTATTAGACGATTTTATTCAGATTAGTAACGGTATATGGAAGGCAAAGGGTTGATTGAAATGGTATTCACCCTTTTAATACCCACAGAATTTCTAAGCTGCATAAAATCGTCTAATGATAGCCAAAATAGACGGCTAAAACGCGTCAGAGCTTGAAAGGGTTAAGGGGCACTATAAATAACTTTGAGTATTCAGTATGTACACACAAAATGCAACGCTTATTGTAACGAATGATACACATAATTATGGTTTCAATAGTTTGTGTTCAAATTAGCACACGCAAACGATTAAAATACGTATTATTTTTAACATTCCTGTGTGTTTAAGGGGAGATTTCCACTTGAGGGATTTTTTTCTTTACTTCTATCTCCCTCATGTTTATTCCCATTGCTTTTGAGATTTTAAGACGTTCGCCTTATTAGTTTGGGGATTTTAAGAACTTTCACCCCATTTATGTCACTTTTAAGACCTTTAGTGCCATTTAGGTGTCGATTTTTTCCTGGCGAGCGATAGCGAGCCTGTAATTTAAGAGGAACCGGCCTTCGGCTTGGAAATTTTTCTACCGAAAAATGTACAAATATATCTTGAAAGGGGGTCAAGGGAGTGTAATTTCAAGATTTATGGAAGTCTAGGAAACACACTAAAAACCTCCACTTAAATGGTTTTCGTGTCGATTAAAGCCGGTATCACACGAGCGCTTTTGCACTCAGCATTTATCCTCAACACTGGTCTGGCAGCTTATGAGGTCAACATTTAATATATTTCGGTTACCTAAATTCATCTATCGTCAGTCTAGTTTCCGATACCAGTGCAAAATATTCCAGAAATGTTGCCAGATTTTTTTTTATTACAGAATGTTGACTATAAAAGCTCTCGTGTGATACCGGCTTAAGGGGAGGTTTTTAGTTGATTCCCTAGACTTCCATCAAGCTTAAAATTACTCCCCCTTGACCCCCTTTCAAGATAAATTTCTACATTTTTCGGTAGAAAAATGGCCCGGCCGAAGGCCGGTTCCCCTTAAATCACAGGCTCGCTATCGCCCACCAGGAAAAATCGACACCTGACTGGCACGAATGGTCTTAAAATTGACAGAAAGGGGGCAAGGGGTCTTAAAATCGCCAAACTAATGGGGTGAACGTCTTAAAATCTCAAATGCAATGGGGCTAAACATGAGGGAGATGGGGGTCCAGAAAAAAATCCTCCAGGTGGAAATCTCGCCTTAACACAAACAATGGAAACTCGTAATATGCTAAATTGCTAATCCTTCGTATGTTTGTCAATGCTTTACGTGTCTAATTAGCGCACGTAATCATTTCTTTAGCGCACGTAATCATTTCTTTAGCGCACGTAATCATTTTTTTTAGCGCACGTAATCATTTCTTTAGCGCACGTAATCATTTCTTTAGCGCACGTAATCATTTTTTTTAGCGCACGTAATCATTTCTTTAGCGCACGTAATCATTTCTTTAGCGCACGTAATCATTTCTTTAGCGCACGTAATCATTTCTTTAGCGCACGTAATCATTTCT
Source organism: Paralithodes platypus (assembly GCA_032716605.1). Taxonomy (NCBI): domain Eukaryota; kingdom Metazoa; phylum Arthropoda; class Malacostraca; order Decapoda; family Lithodidae; genus Paralithodes; species Paralithodes platypus. The sequence goes on along the minus strand of CM064566.1, from coordinate 54,925,291 downwards.
TTAGCGCACGTAATCATTTCTTTAGCGCACGTAATCATTTCTTTAGCGCACGTAATCATTTCTTTAGCGCACGTAATCATTTCTTTAGCGCATGTAATCATTTCTTTAGCGCACGTAATCATTTTTTTTAGCGCACGTAATCATTTCTTTAGCGCACGTAATCATTTCTTTAGCGCACGTAATCATTTCTTTAGCGCACGTAATCATTTCTTTAGCGCACGTAATCATTTCTTTCAATCGTTTTCGTTTTCAAATTTGCCCACATAAGCGATTGAACCACTGAATATGTATATATATATTTTTTTTTACATTTGAATATATGTGTTACAATGCATTTGCCAAGACATGTATTGTTGAGCAGTGGCGAATATGATGCTCGCCAAGTTTTTTTTTTTTTTTTTTTTTTTTTTTACTCTGAGGATCATTACGCCTTTGGATATTATATTTTGGCTATCATTACACGATTTTGTACAGCTTAGGAAGGATCGGTGGGAATTAAAATGGTAAAAGCTATCTCCATCAACCCTTTTTTTCTGTTTTTGTAGATGTTTATTATTATTATTATTCCTTTTTGTTAATGTTATGGAAGTTTGTTTATTTCCATCAAGCTAATAAACATACTATAATCCCCCCTTAGAGAGTTAACCCTCTCCGACATATGACGCAATTTTGAGCCTATTGGGGATACTTTAAAGCCTTTGTTACCATCAGGGGTATTTAGAAACCTTTAGTTTAGTTACTTCAACCTCTGTAGTTTTTGAGTTAGCTGTGGGCAGAAAACTAATTTTGGAGAGGTAATTATAAGAGTGAGAGAACTCTATTTCTTATTGCTAATCTGGCAACCTCTGCGTCATATGAGTGTGAAAGGGTTAATTTGTATTTTTTTTTTTGTTTTTTTTTTTCGGTACGGTTCCTCCTAAATTGCAGGCTCGCTAACACTCACCAGGAAAACATGGGACATATAATGGCACGAAGGGTCTTAAAATTTGACAAAGGAATAGGGCGAAAGGTCTTATTTCCTTACACGTAAACACACACAAACACTTACACATACACACATACCAATTACACCTGAGCCTGTGGTATAAAGCCCGATGTAAAACTAGAGATTGGGGTATTATAATGCATAATTACACATACACCTACACCTGCATACACTTACACGCAAACACACACACACCTACACACACACCCACACCTACACACACATACCCACACACACACACACACATACCAATTACACCTGAGCCTGTGGTATAAATCCCGATGTTGATTGGGGTATTAGAATGCATAATTACACATACACATACACTTATACCTACCCACACACACACACACACACACACACACACACACACACACACACACACACACACACACACACACACACACACACATACCCACACACACATACCCAAATACACATACCCAAATACACACCCACACACACACACACACACACCCATACTAATTACACCTGAGCCTGAGGTATAAATCCCTAGGTAAAAATAGAGATTGGTGTATTAGAATGTAATGATACGTATAGGGGAGGGGGGGGGGGGATCCAGTAGGGTCCCCATTAGTATTAAGGGGACATGGGCCGGTTTTCTGGACCACTTTCTCCCTCATGTTTAGCCCCATTAGTTTTCAGATGTTAAGATGTTTGCCCCATTAGTTAGTCAATTTTAAGACCTTTCGCCCGATTTCTTCGTCAATGTTTAGACCTTTCGTGCTATTTAGGTGTCGATTGTTTCCCTGGCGAACGATAGTGAGCCTGTAATGTTGGAAGAAGCGGCCTTCGGCCGGGAAATGTTTCTACCGAAAAATTTACAAATTAATCTAGAAGGGGGATCTAATGGATGTTTCTTTTAATTTGATGGAGGTCTAGGGAGGAAACTAGAAAAATAATGAATACATGCCAAAATCGCCCCAAAAAGTGAACCATCCACCCTTAATGGAAAACGAGCTGGAAATAGGGGGTACATCGTAAAATAGGGGGTACATCGTTAAATAGGGGGTACATCGTAAAATAGGGGGTACATCGTAAAATAGGCGGTACATCGTAAAATAGGGGGTACATCGTTAAATAGGGGGTACATCGTTAAATAGGGGGTACATCGTTAAATAGGGGGTACATCGTAAAATAGGGGGTACATCGTAAAATAGGGGGTACATCGTTAAATAGGGGGTACATCGTTAACTAGGGGTACATCGTAAAATAGGGGGTACATCGTTAAATAGGGGGTACATCGTTAAATAGGGGGTACATCATTAAATAGGGGGTACATCGTAAAATAGGGGGTACATCGTTAAATAGGGGGTACATCGTAAAATAGGGGGTACATCGTTAAATAGGGGGTACATCGTTAAATAGGGGGTACATCGTTAAAAAGGGGGTACATCTTGAAATAGGGGGTATATCCCAAAATAGGGGGAACATCGTAAAATAGGGGTACATTGTTAAATAGGGGGTACATCGTTAAATAGGGGGTACATCGTTAAATAGGGGGTACATCGTAAAATAGGGGGTACATCGTAAAATAGGGGGTACATCGTTAAATAGGGGGTACATCGTTAAATAGGGGGTACATCGTTAAATAGGGGGTACATCGTTAAATAGGGGGTACATCGTAAAATAGGGGGTACATCGTAAAATAAATAATGTTAGGGAACATTTATTACTGGACAGGCCATATATACATATAACTTGTACTTGACGTTTAAGGGGAGGCAGACCTTTTTCTGGACCCCCTTCTCCCTAATGTTTAGCCCCACTAGTTTTGAGATTATGAGACTTTTGGCTCATTAGTTTGGCGATTTTAACACCTTTTGCCCCATTTTGTTGTCAATTTTAAGACCTTTCTTGCCATTTAGGTGTCGATTTTTTCCTGGCGAGCGTTAGCGAGCCTGCAATTTTAAGAGGAAACGGCCTTCGGCCGGGACATTTTTGTACCGAAAAATGCACAAATTAATCTTGAAGGGGTATTTTTCTAAGCTTGATGGAGGTCTACTTTAGGTAGGAAAAAAAAAATATATGAATACATGAATTAATAGACCAAACAAACGGCCAGCCTCCCCTTAACACCAATTATACCGGCGACGCGTTTATCATATTATTCAAACTATATTTAGAGGATTGTGTGCAGTTTAAGAAGGATCTGTGGTAGTAAAATGGTTTAAGTCTGTTATATGGTGGATCAGGCCCTTTCGAAACTGAATAAAATGGGGCGCCTGCAAAGCGTCAAAACTATTCCAAGGGTGTCAGCCCTATCAATACATCAAAAACCCAATATTTTCAAAGCATCAAAAAAGTTGGACCTTTTCAATTTGACAAAAGGCTGAAACTGACTGGATGATATCATATAATTTTTTTTTTACCTAACCTAACGTAACGTAACGTAACGTAACGTAACGTAACGTAACGTAACGTAACCTAACCTAACCTAACCTAACCTAACGTAACACATTGATATGATCTGGGGAAAAACTTTTTTTTGACAAAATGAAGACATTTGGAAAATTTGATGTATTGATAGCTTTTTTGCAGATTTGATGAAACGATAGGATCCGTTTTTGACGCTTTGATGCTCCCCCAATAAAATCGTTTATTAGTAGCCAGAATAAAGTTAGAGGGACATCACCGTTACAGAAGGGGTTAATTACCTGGGAAGTTATCATTGCCGTCACTGGTGTGTGTTCTATTTATGTGAAGATTAGGTAATAGTTTAGATGCTTATGTTCTGGGTGTGGTGCCCCGAGTTCGAATCCCGGGAAGACCATATGTTTTCATTAGTTTATTCAAGTGCATTGGGGTTTGTAATTGATGAATAATTTTCAGAACGGGGTGTTACTTAAAGTAATCCATATATTCATTGTGTATAGAATATACTCATGCCAGTCAAATTAACCCTCTCAGATATATGACGCGATTTTGAGCCTATTAGGGATACTTTAAAACCTTTGTTACCATCAGGGGTATTTAGAAACCTTTAGTTTAGTTACTTCAACCTCTGCAGTTGTCTTTGAGTTAGCTGTGTTGAGCCTATTGGGGATACTTTAAAGCCTTTGTTACCATCAGGGGTATTTAGAAACCTTTAGTTTATTTTTATTTTATTTTATTTTTTTTTCTATGTGATTGAGGGAGGCAAAAGGCATAACTGCCTATAACGAGTGCCTCCCCCATAGTTGAAAGAGTGACAGGGCCAAAATCAAGGGACGTTCGAGCCAAAATGCCTGGACACACGGAGTTTGAAGCAATTTAAGTCATAGGAAGAGGGAAAGACTGATTCTGGGAGAGAGTTCCAGAGCTCAGATGTTGAGTAGAAGAAAGTTTGAGAGTAACGTTTCACTCTGGGGTTGGAGAGTTGCACAGAGTAGGGGTGGGATTGAGTTGCAAGACGGGTACCACGTGCCCTACGTAAAGGAGGTGGTATGCACTGGGATAGCTCTGAGGAACACTGATTATTATAGTAGCGATAGAATAGCGAGAGAGATGCAACATTGCGGCGGAGAGAGAGAGATTGCAGAGAGTTGGTGAGTGGACGGGAGTTAATGATACGAAAGGCCTTCCTTTCAACTTTGTCTAGGAGAGCGGTGTGAGAGGAACCTCCCCACACATGTGAACAATACTCAATACAAGGTACTTCAACCTCTGCAGTTGTCTTTGAGTTAGCTGTGTTGAGCCTATTGGGGATACTTTAAAACCTTTGTTACCATCAGGGGTATTTAGAAACCTTTAGTTTAGTTACTTCAACCTCTGCAGTTGTCTTTGAGTTAGCTGTGTTGAGCCTATTGGGGATACATTAAAGCCTTTGTTACCATCAGGGGTATTTAGAAACCTTTAGTTTAGTTACTTCAACCTCTGCAGTTGTCTTTGAGTTAGCTGTGGGCAGAAAACTAGTTTTGGAGAGGTAATTATAAGAGTGAGAGAACTCTATTTATTATTGCTAATCTGGCAACCTCTGTGTCATATGTGCGTGAAAGGGTAAATGTCATGTATGTATGTATGTATGTATACACTCAGGCACATACCCCATAGCTGAGGGTGGCCGACTCGAGACAGGGCCCGAACAGAAACCACATTTAAAGTTTCAATTCTTAGGGTTCAGGACCATTTTCGCGTTCCCTCGCCCCTTTCTCTCTCTCGTCTAGTACGTCTCGTCTAAGGGGAGGAGGATTCCTAGCCACCCGCCCCATGTCATATTTGTTAAGGGGGGGTCACCGGTTTTTTTGTTATCTTTCTCTCCTTTTCTCTCTCTCTCTGGCTTGTATCCATTCGACCCCATTCAGCGAACTGTCTTAAGACTTTTATCCCCATTCAGGTGTCGATTTCTTCCTGGTGAGCGATAGCGAGCCAGCATTGTATGGAGAAATCCGGCTTTGCCGGAAACATTATTATCGAAAAATTTACAAATTTAGTTTACTGTCAAAAAAAAATATATATATATATACTGGCTCGCTACCGCTCGCCAGGAAAATGTTGACACCTGTATGGGGGTAAACGTCTTAAAACAGTAGGCTGCATGTGGCCGAATGGATACAAGCCAAAGAGAGAGGGAGAGAAAGAGATAAAAAGCGAGGTGGGCTCCCTTAAAATCATAACTTTATTGAGCAGGTTATCATCCAATGTTGTGGTCATAAAGCGACTGGGCCGATATTCCGATAATCTTAACCCCTTCCGTACCGCGGCGACGTATTTTCTATTTTCTTGTAGCTTCATTTAGACGATTATATGAAGCTGAATTTAAGGGGAGGCAGACCGTTTGTCTGGACCCCCTTCTCCCTAATAGTTAGCCCCACTAGTTTTGAGATTATAAGACGTTCGGCCCATTATTTTGGCGATTTTAACACCTTTCAGCCCATTTCGTTGTAAATTTTAAGACCTTTTGTGCCATTTAGGTGTCGATTCTTTCCTGGCGAGCGAAAGCGAGCCTGCAATTTTAAGAGGAACCGGCCTTCGGCTGGAAAATGTTTCTACCGAAAAATGTACAAATTTATCTTGAAGGGGGTCTAGGGGATGTTTTTCTAAGCTTGATGGAGGTCTAGGGAGGAAACTAAAAACATATATGAATAAATGAATTAATAGACCAAACAAACGGTCTACCTCGAAGGATATAGGCCAATGGTAGCTAAAAGGATTAGTTGAAACAGTATACATGTAGTCTTCTAACTGCTAGGCAACCTTCCTAAGCTGAAGGAAATCTTCTAATAGTGGCAGAATTTAGTGAAAAGGATGTCATCGGTACAGAAAGGGTTAAGGGGGGGGGATGGGCGTATTTATTGACTCATTTGTATATATTTGAATTACTTCAAGATATTTTGTTTAACATTTTTCGATAGGCTTCCTCTTAAAATACAGGCTCGCTATCGCTCGCCAGGTAAAAATCGACACCTAAATGACACGAAAAGTCATAATATTGACAAAGAGATGGCGCGAAAGGTCTTTAAATCGCCAAACTTAATGAACCGAACGTTTTCAAATCTGGAAACTACTGGGGCTAAGCAAGAGGGAGAAGGGGGACCAGAAAAACGACCCATCTCCCCTTAACCCCTTCAGTACCGGTGGCGATATTTCCATGATAGTCTGGCTACTATTTGACGATATTTATTCAGCTTAGGAAGGACGTCTATCCATTAAAAGGCTACAGACTATCTCGATTAAGGGGAGATTTCCACTTGAGGGATTTTTTTCTTGACTCCTTTCTCCCTCATGTTTAGCCCCATTGCTTTTCTAATTTTAAGACGTTCGCCCTATTATTTTGACGATTTTAAACTTTCGACCCATTTCTGTCAATTTTAAGAACTTTCGTTCCATTTAGGTGTCTATTTTATCCTGGCGAGCGATAGCGAGCCTGTAATTTAAGAGGAACCGGCTTTCAGCCGGGAAATTTTTCTACCAAAAATTTACAAATTTATCTTGAAAGGGGGTCTAGGGGGAGTAATTTTAAGCTTGATGGAAGTCTAGGGAACTAACTAAAACCCTCCCCTTAAACGGCTACAGATTATCTCGATTAACCCTCTTAGCTACCATACATCCTTCCTAAGCTACATAAAACCGTCTAAATGTAGCTGAAATCATACAACAAATGTCCCCGGTACTGAAAGGGTTAATGAAGTATGTCCCATCACTTAAGGGGAGGTATTTAGTTTGTTCCCTAGACCTCCATCAAACTTAAAATTACACCCCCTTGACCCCCTTTCAAGATAAATTTGTAAATTTTTCGGTAGAAAAATATCCCGGCCAGAGGTCGGTTTCTCTTAAATTACAGGCTCGCTTTCGCTTGCCAGGAAAAAAATCGACACGAAAGGTCTTAAAATTGACAGAAATGGGGCGAAAGTTCTTAAAATCGCCAAACTAATGAGCCGAACGTCTTAAAATCTCATAAGCAATGGAGCTAAGCATGCGGGAGAGAGGGGGTCCAGAAAAAAATCACTCAAGTGGCAATCCCCCCTTAACTTAACCCCATCTGTACCGCCGATGTCGTTTTAACCCTCTCCGACATATGACGCGATTTTGAGCCGATTAGGGATACTTTAAAGCCTCTGTTACCATCAGGGGTATTTAGAAACCTTTAGTTTAGTTACTTCAACCTCTGCAGTTGTCTTTGAGTTAGCTGTGTTGAGCCTATTGGGGATACTTTAAAGCCTTTGTTACCATCAGGGGTATTTAGAAACCTTTAGTTTAGTTACTTCAACCTCTGCAGTTGTCTTTGAGTTAGCTGTGTTGAGCCTATTGGGGATACTTTAAAGCCTCTGTTACCATCAGGGGTATTTAGAAACCTTTAGTTTAGTTACTTCAACCTCTGCAGTTGTCTTTGAGTTAGCTGTGTTGAGCCTATTGGGGATACTTTAAAGCCTTTGTTACCATCAGGGGTATTTAGAAACCTTTAGTTTAGTTACTTCAACCTCTGCAGTTGTCTTTGAGTTAGCTGTGTTGAGCCTATTGGGGATACTTTAAAGCCTCTGTTACCATCAGGGGTATTTAGAAACCTTTAGTTTAGTTACTTCAACCTCTGCAGTTGTCTTTGAGTTAGCTGTGTTGAGCCTATTGGGGATACTTTAAAGCCTTTGTTACCATCAGGGGTATTTAGAAACCTTTAGTTTAGTTACTTCAACCTCTGCAGTTGTCTTTGAGTTAGCTGTGTTGAGCCTATTGGGGATACTTTAAAGCCTTTGTTACCATCAGGGGTATTTAGAAACCTTTAGTTTAGTTACTTCAACCTCTGCAGTTGTCTTTGAGTTAGCTGTGGGCAGAAAACTAATTGTGGAGAGGTTATTATAAGAGTGAGAGAACTCTGTTTCTTATTGCTAATCTGGCAACCTCTGCGTCATATGAGTCTGAAGGGGTTAATTTTTCTCTAGCTACATTTACGGGGGGATGGGCTTATTTTTTGGTCCATATTTTCACATCTTGATTATTTTAAAGTTTCCTCCCTAGACTTCCATCACAATTAAAAGACCATCCATTAGATCCCCCTTCTACATGTATGTGTACGCGTTTCGGTAGAAATATGTCGCGTTTCTTCCAAAATTGCAGGCTCTCTATCGTTCACCAGGACAAAAATCGACACCTACTGTATATAGCACGGAAGGCCTTAATATTGACGAAGAAATGGGGCGAAATATCTTAAAATCGTCAAACTTAATCATTTCTGTACAGGCGACATCCTTTTTTATAAAAATTTGAGTTATATTTAACCCTTTCACGCACATATGACGCAGAGGTTGCCAGATTAGCAATAAGAAATAGAGTTCTCTCACTCTTATAATTACCTCTCCAAAATTAGTTTTCTGCCCACAGCTAACTCAAAGACAACTGCAGAGGTTGAAGTAACTAAACTAAAGGTTTCTAAATACCCCTGATGGTAACAAAGGCTTTAAAGTATCCCCAATAGGCTCAACACAGCTAACTCAAAGACAACTGCAGAGGTTGAAGTAACTAAACTAAAGGTTTCTAAATACCCCTGATGGTAACAAAGGCTTTAAAGTATCCCCAATAGGCTCAACACAGCTAACTCAAAGACAACTGCAGAGGTTGAAGTAACTAAATTAAAGGTTTCTAAATACCCCTGATGGTAACAAAGGCTTTAAAGTATCCCCAATAGGCTCAACACAGCTAACTCAAAGACAACTGCAGAGGTTGAAGTAACTAAACTAAAGGTTTCTAAATACCCCTGATGGTAACAAAGGCTTTAAAGTATCCCCAATAGGCTCAACACAGCTAACTCAAAGACAACTGCAGAGGTTGAAGTAACTAAACTAAAGGTTTCTAAATACCCCTGATGGTAACAAAGGCTTTAAAGTATCCCTAATAGGCTCAAAATTGCGTCATATGTCGGAGAAGGTTAAACTATTTCTTGCACTTCGAGAACAATCTGTGGTAGTATAAAGTGTTAAGTGGGATAGTTCGAAGTCTGTTAAGTGCTGGAGACCCTTTCTAAAGTGCATACGACCGTGTAGTAGTAACCAGAATATAGTTATAAGGACGCCATCGGTACTGATAGGGTTAAGGGGAGATGTCTACTTGAGGGATTTTTTTCTTGACCCCTTTCTCTCTCATGTTTAGCCCGATTGTTATTGATATTTTAAGACGTTTGTCCCCATTATGTTGACTATTTTAAGAACTTTTAACCCATTTCTGTCAATTTTAAAACCTTTCGTGCCATTTAGGTGTCGATTTTATCCTGGCGAGCGATAGCGAGCCTGTAATTTAAGAGGAACCGGCTTTCAGCCGGGAAATTTTTCTACCGAAAAATGTACAAATTTATCTTGAAAGGAGCTCAAGGGGGTGTAATCTTAAGCTTGAAGGATATCTAGGGACCAAACTAAACACCTCCCCTTAAGGGGAGGTATTTACTTTGTTCCCTAGACCTCCATCAAGCTTAAAATGATACCCCCTTGAGTCCCTTTCAAGATAAATGTGTACATTTTTCGGTAGAAAAATGTCCCGGCCATAGGCCGGTCCCTCTTAAATTACAGGCTCGCTATCGCTCGCCAGGATAAAATCGACACCTGAATGGCACGAAAGGTCTTAATATGGGGTGAAATTTCTTAAAATCGCTAAATTAATGGGGCGAACGTTTTATAATATCAAAAGCAATGGGGCTAAACATGAGGGAGAAAGAGGTCAAGAAAAAAATCCTTCAAGTGGAGATCTCCCCTTAAATAGATGGGGGGGGGGGGGGGGGAGCAACAAAATCCATCGAAGCCACCGGTATCACACGAGAGCATTAATTTATAGTCCACATTCGATGATCAACATTTTTCTGGCAACATTTCTCGAATATTTTGCACTGGTATCGGAAACTAGACTGACGGTAGATGAATTTAGGTAACTGGAATATATTAAATGTTGAGCTGCCAGACCAGTGTTGAGGATATTATGATGTCGAGGGAAAAAGCGCGCGTACGATACCGGGTTAAGGGGGGTGACCTGTTTTTGTTTTGTCCTTTTCTATCTTCCTCTGGCTTGTATCCATTTGACACCATTCAGCCTACTGTTTTTCAGACGTTTATCCCCATCCAGGTGTCAATTTTATACTGGTGAGCGGTAGCGAGCCAGCATATTTTTTTATTTTTGTTTGACAGCAGGCTAAATTTGTACATTTTTCGATAGAAAAATGTCTCCGGCAAAGCCGGATTTCTTCATATAATGCTGGCTCGCTATCGCTCGCCAGGAAGAAATCGACACCTAGATGGGGATAAACGTCTTAAAACAGTAGGCTGAATGGGGCAGAATGGATACAAGCCAGAGAAAGAGAGAAAAGGACAGAAATAACAAAAAACAGGTCACCCCCCTTAAAAGCACACGGGCTGTTTTTCTGGTCCCCCTTCTCCCTCATGTTTACCCCCAATAGTGTTCAGATTGTATGACGTTCGGTCCATTAGTTTGGCGACTTTAGTACCTTTTGCCCCATTTCGTTGTGAATTTTAAGACCTTTCGTGCCATTTAGGTGTCAATTCTTTCCTGACGAGCGAAAGCGAGCCTGTAATGTTGGAAGAACTGGCCTTCGACCGGGACTTTTTTTCTACCGAAAAATGTACAAATTAATCTAGACTGATGGATGTTTTTTTAAGTTTGATGGAGGTCTTGGGAGGAAACCAAAGAATATTATACATATATCAAAAAATCTACCAAAATATGAACCATCCCCCCCTTAAGGGGAGATTTCCACTTGAGGGACTTTTTTCTTGACCCCTTTCTCTCATGTCTAGCCCCATTGCTTTTGAGATTTTAAGACGTTTGCCCCATTAGGTTGGTGATTTTAAGAATTTCCGCCCCATTCTGTCAATTTTAAGACTTGTCGTGCCATTTAGGTGTCGATTTTATCCTGGCGAGCGATAGCGAGCCTGTAATTTAAGAGTAACCGGCCTTCGGCCGAGACATTTTTCTACCGAAAAATGTACAAATTTATCTTGAAAGGGGGTCAAGGGGGTGAAATCTTAAGATTGCTGGAGGAGTAGGAAACAAACTAAAAACCTCCCCTTAAGATGCTTCAGAAGTAATAATGATTCCGAGAAGACATTATTGACGAGGAAGATTACCATTGGAGCACTTGAGAGAGAGAGGGGAAGAGAGAGAGAGAGAGAGAGAGCATGAATTAAGATGTATGGATAAATAGATAGAGAGAGAGATGATTTAGATAGATAGATAGAGAGATGATAAATAGATAGTTAGAGAGAGAGAGAGAGAGCATGAATTAAGATGTATAGATAAATAGATAGATAGAGAGATGATAAATAGATAGTTAGAGAGAGAGAGAGAGAGAGAGAGAGAGCAAGAATTTAGATGTATAGATAAATAGATAGAGAGAGAGATGATTTAGATAGATAGATAGAGAGATGATAAATAGATAGTTAGAGAGAGAGAGAGAGAGAGAGAGCATGAATTAAGATGTATAGATAAATAGATAGAGAGAGATGATTTAGATAGATAGATAGAGAGATGATAAATAGATAGTTAGAGAGAGAGAGAGAGAGAGCAAGAATTAAGATGTATAGATAAATAGATAGATAGAGAGATGATTTAGATAGATAGATAGAGAGATGATAAATAGATAGTTAGAGAGAGAGAGAGAGAGAGAGAGAGCAAGAATTAAGATGTATGGATAAATAGATAGATAGAGAGATGATAAATAGATAGTTAGAGAGAGAGAGAGAGAGAGAGAGAGAGAGAGAGCAAGAATTAAGATGTATGGATAAATAGATAGATAGAGAGATGATTTAGATAGATAGATAGAGAGATGATAAATAGATAGTTAGAGAGAGAGAGAGAGAGAGAGCAAGAATTTAGATGTATAGATAGATAGATAGAGAGATGATTTAGATAGATAGAGAGATGATTTAGATAGATAAATAGATAGTTAGAGAGAGAGAGAGAGAGAGAGAGAGAGAGAGAGAGAGAGAGAGCAAGAATTAAGATGTATGGATAAATAGATAGATAGATGATTTAAATAGATAGAGAGATGATTTAGAGAGAGAGAGAGAGAGAGAGCGAGAGAGAAAGAGAGAGAGGCGGAGGGGGAAGAGAGAGATCACCCAACATTGCCTTAGCGACGTCCGTTTAGTGACTTCTTATTTGATTTCAGCAACATTAAGGGGAGATCTCCACTTGAGGGATTTTTTTCTTGACCCCTTTCTCCCTCATGTTTAGCCCCATTGCTTTTGATATTATAAAACGTTTGCCCCATTAGTTTAGCGATTTTAAGAACTTTCACCCCATATTAAGACCTTTCGTGCAATTCAGGTGTCTATTTTATCCTGGCGAGCGATAGCGAGCCTGTAATTTAAGAGGAACCGGCCTTCGGCCGGGACATTTTTCTACCGAAAAATGTACAAATTTATCTTGACAGTGACTCAAGGGGGTGTAATTTTAAGGTTGATGGAGGTCTAGGGAACAAACTAAATACCTCCCCTTAAGGGAGCTCACCTCGCTTTTTTTCTCTTTCTCTCCCTCTCTCTTTGGCTTGTATCCATTCGGCCCCATTCAGCCTACTGTTTTAAGACGTTTACCCCCATCCAGGTGTCAATATTTTCTGGCGAGCGGTAGCGAGCCAGTATATATATATTTTTGTTTTGACAGCAAGCTAAATTTGTACATTTTTCGATCGACAAATGTCTCCGGCAAAGCCTGATTTCTCCATACAATGCTGGCTCGCTATTCCTCGCCAGGAAGAATTCGACACCTGGATGGGGAAAAACGTCTTAAAACAGTTGGCTGAATGGGGCCGAATGGATACAAGCCAAAGAAAGAGAGAAAAGGAGAGAAAGAAACAAAAACCCGGTGACCCCCCCTTAAACATCGCCTAGACAAGCACCTCGCCTTAAGGGGAGATCTCCACTTGAGAGATTTTTTTCTTGACTCCTTTCTCCCTCATGTTTAACCCCTTTGTTTTTCTAATTTTAAGACGTTCGCCTCATTATTTTGACGATTTTAAGAACTTTCAACCCATTTCTATCAATTTTAAGACCTTTCGTGCCATTTAGGTGTCGATTTTATCCTGGCGAGCGATAGCGAGCCTGTAATTTAAGAGGAACCGGCTTTCAGCCGGGACATTTTTCTACCGAAAAATGTACAAATTTATCTTGAAAGGGGCTCAAGGGGGTGTAATCTTAAGCTTGATGGATATCTAGGGACGAAACTAAAAGCCTCCCCTGAAACCCGCGACTGATTGCATTTGTAAATGAATTATCTTTTTCTCAGATACATCGTATTATGTTGTTAACCCAAATTTGTCCCTACTAACATCTCCTAACCATGCCAAGGACATTGGTCTTAAGGCAGTGCTTCCCTTTCCAATTGTCCCTTACCCACTCTGAACCACTGTTGGACACTTTAAACAGCAGTGATTTTAGATTGCAAGCAACCTCGAGGAGGTCGCTAGATCTGTTGTTGCTTGACTTCCTTTGTAATATAGGGTCTCGCAGGAACACTTGTCTCTGAGGGAAGAGGGGAAGGCGAATCCTGGCCCATTAAGTTCTACAGAAGGCTAACTTCAAGATTAAGGGGAGACTGACCGTTTGTTTGGTCTATTAATTCATTTATTCATATATTGGTTTAGTTTCCTCCCTAGACCTCCATCAAGCTTAGAAAAACACACCCTAGACCCCCCTTCATGATATATTTGTACATATTTCGGTAGAAAAATTTCCCGGCCGAAGGCCGGTTCCTCTTAAAATTGCAGACTCACTATTGCTCGCCAGGAAAAAATTGACACCTAAATGGCACAAAAGGTCTTAACATTGACAAAGAAATGGGGCGAAAGGTGTTATAATCGCCAAACTAATGGGCCGAACGTCTTTTAATCTCAAAACTAGTGGGGCTAAACATGAGGGAGAAGGGGGTCCAGAAAAATGGTCTGCCGGTCTGCCTCCCCTTAATTCCCGCGTGTGAGGGGGGAGATCATGGTAATACGTTTGAATTAAATGGAAAATGAGAGATCGTCCTGAAGCCTATGTAATCTAATCTGAGGGTGAGTCCATTAATTTTGTTTTGATATTATTATGTTCCCGCCACCAATTAACCGACTTCACTCCTCAACTCAATTACTGAAATCAACAAATACATGTGGCAGTCCAGGGATTCGAACCTAGGATGCTCACACCGATATTCAGTGCATTTATCCATTTAAGGGGGGGTGACCTGCTTTTTGTTATTTCTGTCCTTTTCTCTCTTTTCTCTGGCTTGTATCCATTCGGCCCCATTCAGCCAACTGTTTTAAGACGTTTATCCCCATCTACTGTAGGTGTCAATTTCCTCCTGTCGAGCGATAGCGATTCAGCATTATATGAAGAAATCCGGCTTCGCCGGAGACATTTTTCTATCGAAAAATGTACAAATTTAGCCTGCTGTCAAACAAAAATATAAAATATGCTGGCTCGCTACCGCTCACCAGTAAAAAATTGACACCTGGATGGGGATAAACGTCTTAAAACAATAGGCTGAATGGGGCCAAATGGATACTAGCCAGAGAAAGATAGAAAAGGAGAGAACAAAAACAGGTCACCCCCCGAATAACGGTGCTAGAATCTAACGGACCAATCATATTGCAACTATCTATTTTGGCCCCACGCAGGTATTTTCTGAACTGAATTAATTGCCTGATGATGGCCACAATAGAAAACGTAAAAGGCATCATCGTGTTTAATGGTCGTGGGAATGGAAGGCATTTAGGAAAGGTTTTGTGTGTGTGTGGGGGGGGGGGGGGAGCTGTGTATGTCTGTGTTTCTCCTGTGTCTGTGTGTGTGTGTGTGTGAGGGGAAGGGCGTATGTGTGGGCTGGTGTGTGTGGGTAGGGATGGCTGTGCGTGTGTGTTGAGGGGTGGGGGGGGGAAGCTGTGTGTGTGTGTGTGTATTTCAGGGCCTGCGTCTGTGGGGCTGTGTGTGTGTGTGTGTGTGAAGGGGTGGCTGTGTGTGTGTGTGTGAAGGGGTGGCTGTGAGTGGTTTTTGCTTTAGTTTTGTTTTTTGGACGGGGCGGGGGGGCTGTGCGTGCCTTTTTTTTAGGGGAGGGGGCTCTGTGTGTGTGTGTGTGTGTGTGTGTCATTATTTTGATAGAAGGGAAATATTAGGTTACGGTTGGAGCATTGTAAGAAATCAATCATGAGTAGAAAGTTATTCATGGAGGGATTATAAGTAGAAAGTTATTCATGGAGGGATTATAAGTAGAAAGCTATTCATGGAGGGATTATAAGTAGCAAGTTATTCACGGAGGGATTATATGTAGCAAGTTATTCACGGAGGGATTATATGTAGAAAGTTATTCATGGAGGGATTATAAGTAGAAAGTTATTCATGGAGGGATTATAAGTAGAAAGTTATTCACGGAGGGATTATAAGTAGAAAGTTATTCACGGAGGGATTATAAGTAGAAAGTTATTCATGGAGGGATTATAAGTAGAAAGTTATTCATGGAGGGATTATAAGTAGAAAGTTATTCATGGGGGGATTATAAGTAGAAAGTTATTCATGGAGGGATTATAAGTAGAAAGTTATTCATGGAGGGATTATAAGTAGAAAGTTATTCACGGAGGGATTATAAGTAGCAAGTTATTCATGGATGGATTATAAGTAGAAAGTTATTCATGGAGGGATTATAAGTAGAAAGTTATTCACGGAGGGATTATAAGTAGCAAGTTATTCATGGATGGATTATAAGTAGAAAGTTATTCATGGAGGGATTATAAGTAGAAAGTTATTCACGGAGGGATTATAAGTAGAATGTTATTCACGGAGGGATTATAAGTAGAAAGTTATTCATGCAGGGATTATAAGTAGAAAGTTATTCACGGAGGGATTATAAGTAGAAAGTTATTCATGGAGGGGTTATAAGTAGAAAGTTATTCATGGAGGGATTATAAGTAGCAAGTTATTCATGGAGGGATTATAAGTAGAAAGTTATTCATGGAGGGATTATAAGTAGCAAGTTATTCATGGAGGGATTATAGGTAGAAAGTTATTCATGGAGGGATTAAAAGTAGAAAGTTATTCATGGAGGGATTATAAGTAGCAAGTTGTTCATGGAGGGATTATAAGTAGAAAGTTATTCATGGAGGGATTATAAGTAGCAAGTTGTTCATGGAGGGATTATAAGTAGAAAGTTATTCATGGAGGGATTATAAGTAGCAAGTTATTCATGGAGGGATTATAGGTAGAAAGTGATTCATGGAGGGATTAAAAGTAGAAAGTTATTCATGGAGGGATTATAAGTAGAAAGTTATTCATGGAGGGATTATAAGTAGAAAGTTATTCACAGAGGGATTATAAGTGGAATGTTATTCACGGAGGGATTATAAGTAGAAAGTTATTCATGGAGGGATTATAAGTAGAAAGTTATTCATGGAGGGATTATAAGTAGAAAGTTATTCACGGAGGAATTATAAGTAGAAAGTTATTCATGGAGGGATTATAAGTAGAAAGTTATTCACGGAGGGATTATAAGTAGAAAGTTATTCACGGAGGGATTATAAGTAGAAAGTTATTCACGGAGGGATTATAAGTAGAAAGTTATTCATGGAGGGATTATAAGTAGAAAGTTATTCATGGAGGGATTATAAGTAGAAAGTTATTCACGGAGGGATTAAAAGTTGAATAATGGCCTAAGTCAATAGGGATCTGAATAAATAATTGTGTTTGGCATCTTTCCGGAAAATTATAATATTAATTCAAACGGTTAATATTATTTATTCTAACATATTTTGTTTTCCTGTCACTTACTTAAGGGGAGATTTCCACTTGAGGGATTTTTTGCTGGACCCGTTTCTCCCTCATGTTTAGCCCTATTGCTTTTGAGATTTTAAGACGTTCGCCCTAGTAGTTTTGACATTTTAAGACATTTTGCCCCATTTCTGTCAATTTTAAGACCTTTCGTGCCATTAAGGTGTCGATTTGTTCCTGGCGAGCGATAGCGAGCCTGTAATTTAAGAGTCAACCTCGCCTCCGGCCGGGAACATTTTACTACCGGAAAATGTTCAAATTTATCTCAAAGGGGTCTAGAAAAGGGTGTAATTTTAAGCTTGATGAAAACGTAGGGAACAAACTAAATACCTCCCCTTAACCCCTTCTGTACCGGTGTCGTCATTTGTGTTTGATTTCGGCTACATCTAGAAGATTTCAGGAAGTTTAGGAAGGATATGAGGTAGCTAAAAGGGTTAATTGAGATAGTCTATAGCTGTTTAGTGGGTAGACGTCCTTCCTAAGCTGAATAAAATCGTCTAATAGTAGCTAACAATATAATCAAAAGGACGTCGTCGATTCAGAAGGGGTTAACCCTCTGAAGAACGATGGCGGACTTGTTTGGTCTGTTTTCTGGCTTATATTCAGATTAGGAAGGGTCTATGGATGTGTCAGAGGGTTGGTGGAGACGGTCTTTAGTAACCCTTTCGATTCCCACAGGTCCTTCCTAAGCTGTATAAAATCGTCTAATGATAGCCAAAATATACTGCCAAAACGAGTCATGTCCTCAAGGGGTTAATGTTGTTCTCTTCACTACATTTCATTTATCTTATCGGGGGGTCACCGGCTTTTTTTTTTGTATCTTTCCCTCCTTTTTTCTCTTTCCCTGGCTTGTATCCATTCGGCCCCATTCAGCCAACTGTTTTAAGACGTGTATCCCCATCCAGGTGTCGATTTCTTCCTGGTGAGCGATAGCGAGCCAGCATTGTATGGAGAAATCCGGCTTCGCCGGAGACATCTTTCTATCGAAAAATGTACAAATTTAGCCTGCTGTCAAATCAAAAATATATATATACTGGTTCGCTACCGCTCGCCAGGCAAATATTGACACCTGGATGGGGGTAAACGTCTTAAAATAGTAGGCTGAATGGGGCCGAATGGATAAAAGCCAAAGAGAGAGGTAGAGAAAGATAAAAAAAAAAGACGAGTTGGGGTCCCTTAAACAAATCGATTAGTAATGACTGGAATCTATCATGTTTTGGTAATTGTCACCAAATAGTAAATTGGACCAAAGAATTGACAAAATGTATAGGCACAATTGAGTAGTCGAAATTAACTATTAGGCGATGCTCGTGTGTGTGAAATAGAACCAAGTAATTAGCAGCAGGAATATTGAACTGAATCTTGTACACAAAATTGAGTAAAGTGACCAAAGTAAAAAAAAAAAAAAAAAAAAAAAAAATATATATATAAATATAAAACTAGAGCAAATTAAGAAAGGAGACTCACTGTTAACCCTTTCACGCAAATGACGCGATTTTGAGCCTAATAGGGATACTTTAAAGCCTTTGTTACCATCAGGGGTATTTAGAAACCTTTAGTTTAGTTACTTCAACCTCTGCAGTTGTCTTTGAGTTATCTGTGTTGAGCCTATTGGGGATACTTTAAAGCCTTTGTTACCATCAGGGGTATTTAGAAACCTTTAGTTTAGTTACCTTTCAACCTTTGCTCTGCAGTTGTCTTTTGAGTAGCTGTGTGAGCCTATTGGGGATTACTTTAAAGCCTTGTTACCATCAGGGTATTTTAGAAAACTTTAGTTTAGTTACTTCACCCTCTGCAGTTGTCTTTGAAGTGTAGCTGTGTTGAGCCTATTGGGGATACTTTAAAGCCTTTGTTACCATCAGGGGTATTTAGAAACCTTTAGTTTAGTTACTTCAACCTCTGCAGTTGTCTTTGAGTTAGCTGTGTTGAGCCTATTGGGGATACTTTAAAGCCTTTGTTACCATCAGGGGTATTTAGAAACCTTTAGTTTAGTTACTTCAACCTCTGCAGTTGTCTTTGAGTTAGTTAGCTGTGGGCAGAAAACTAATTTTGGAGAGGTAATTATACGAGTGAGAGAACTCTATTTCTTATTGCTAATCTGACAACTTCTGCGTCATAAAAGCGTGAAAGGGTTAAAGTGAGACTGACCGTTTGTTTGGTCTATTAATTCATGTATTCATATATTTTTTTAGTTTCCTCCCTAGACCTCCATCAAGCTTTAAACAACACCCCCTAGACCCCCCCCCCCTTCTAGATAAATTTGTACATTTTCCGGTAGAAAAATTTCCCGGCCGAAGGCCGGTTCCTCTTAAAATTGAAGGCTCGCTTTCGCTCGCCAGGAAATAATCGACAACCATAAATGGCACGAAAGGTCTTAAAATTTACAACGAAAATGGGGCGAAAGGTGTTAAACAATCGCCAAACTAATGGGCCGGCGAACGTCTTATACTCTCCAACTCAAACCTAGTGGGCTAAAAACATGAGGGAGAAGGGGGTCCAGAAAAACGGTCTGCCTCCCCTTAAGGGGGATAGAACACGAGAGCTTCTATTTGTCAATTCTCTGCGGTCAACATTTGTCAATTCTCTGCGGTCTACATTTGTCAATTCTCTGCGGTCAACAATTGTCAATTCTCTGCGGTCAACAATTGTCAATTCTCTGCGGTCAACATTTGTCAACTCTCTGCGGTCAACATTTGTCAATTCTCTGCGGTCAACAATTGTCAATTCTCTGCGGTCAACATTTGTCAATTCTCTGCTGTCAACATTTGTCAATTATCTGCGGTCAACATTTGTCAATTCTCTGCGGTCAACATTTGTCAATTCTCTGCGGTCAACATTTGTCAATTCTCTGCTGTCAACATTTCCCTAGCAATAATTCTGGTATAGATTGCATTGGTATCTGACATTAAGGGGGGGTGACCTGCTTCTTGTTACTTCGGTCCTTTTCTCTCTTTCTCTGGCTTGTATCCATTGGGCCCCATTCAGCCTACTGTTTTAAGACGTTTATCCCCATCCAGGTGTCATTTTTTACTGTTGAGCGGTAGCGAGCCAGCATAATTTTAATTTTTGTTTGACAGCAGGCTAAGTTTGTACATTTTTCGATAGAAAAATTTCTCCGGCGAAGCCGGATTTCTCCATACAATGCTGGCTCGCTATCGCTCGCCAGGAAGAAATCGACACCTGGGTGGGGATAAACGTCTTAAAACAGTAGGCTGAATGGGGCCGAATCGATACAAGCCAAAGAGAGAGGGAGAGCAAGATAAAAAAAAAAAAGCCGGTGACCCCCCCCTTAAGGCTATTGTAGGTGCCGACAAGGAGAAATGGCTGCTCTGGTACGAGTGAAAAGGTTTCAAGAAATGTGTTGTAAAAGCAAGACACGGACACATAACAAAGAATACACCTAATTTCCAAATATAAATTGAATTCCAGTGTGAAGGCGATCTATTGTTATTGTTTTCCAAATTTTAAAACGTTTACACAACCTAATCTACCCAATTCACTAACGCATAATCTATTTTTTATTAATTTCACCCCACGACCAAACACCTCCAATGAAATTAATGAAAGCATATATGTGATCCACCGGGATTCGAACCTGGGTTATCCCACCCCCCCCCCCCCCCCCCCCCCCCCCCCTCCCCAGACCCATTTTTGAGAGACACCTAAACCATTACACCACCAAGACACACACAAACGCCTAAATTCCTGGCATTCGATCTGCACTCACCCACCTAAACCAACCAAAATGCGTGCACTCAATTCACACACACACACACACACATATATACCAACCAAAATGCGTGCACTCAATTCACACACACACACATAAACCAACCAAAATGCGTGCACTCAATTAACACACACAGATAAACCAACCAAAATGCGTGCACTCAATTCCCACACACACACACACACAAACCAACCAAAAGGCGTGCACTAAATTCACACACACACACACACACACACATAAACCAACCAAAATGCGTGCACTCAATTCACACACACACACACACACATATATACCAACCAAAATGCGTGCACTCAATTCACACACACACACATAAACCAACCAAAATGCGTGCACTCAATTCCCACACACACACACATAAACCAACCAAAAGGCGTGCACTCAATTCACACACACACACACACACACACACACACACACACACACACACACATATATATACCAACCAAAAGGCGTGCACTCAATTCACACACAAACGCATAAACTCCATCCAACCAGGCACTCGATCTCCACACCCCCTCATAAACATACCAAGAAGCGTGCACTCAATTCCGGAGCACCTACATCTACGAGGCCATAAGGGGAGAGGGGTCGTTTTTCTGGTCCCCTTTCTCCCTCGTGTTAAGCCCCATTTTGTTTTGAGGTTATAAGACGTTCGGCCCATAAGTTTGGCGATTTTAACCTTTCGCAAAATTTCGTTGTGAATTTGAAGACCTTTCGTGCCATTTAGATGTCAAATTTGTCCTGGTGATCGATAGCGAGCCTGAAATATTAAAAAGAACCGGCCTTCGAACGGGACATTTATCTACCGAAAAATTTACAAATTTATCTTGAAGAGGGGTCTAGGGAGTGTTTGTCAAAGTTTGATGGAGGTCTAGCGAAGAAACTAAGAAATAACGGAATTCATTAATTAAGAGACCAAAAAAACGGGGCATCCCCCCTTAAGAATAGACAGGGAGGAGTGGCCCCTTCAAGAGACAGAGATTGGACAGCTCCCGACACTTGGGGCCGTAGAGGACTCCTTATATATATATATACATATATAATATATACTTATTTGTTAACTATTCATCCAAGTACTCCCATCATCCATACATGCCCAATAGTCGTATGCTCTAGGGTCCCAAAGAGGCAGAAGTCCTCCCGTAGATTTATAAGTTCCTCCTCCTCCCCCTCCCTCCTCCTCCTCCTCCTCCTCCTCCTCCCTCTCCTCCTCCTCCTCCTCCTCCTCCTCCTCCTCCTCTTCCTCTTCCTCCTCCTCCTCTTCCCTCCTATAGCCCCGTCAACACAAGATGGCGTTATTGCCCTCTCTGATTTATGGGAGCCCACCTCGCTTTTTTGTTCTCTTTCTCTCCCTCTCTATTTGGCTTGTATCCATTCAGCCTACTGTTTTAAGACGTTTACCCCCATCCAGGTGTCAATATTTTTCTGGCGAGCGGTAGCGAGCCAGCACATATATATTATTGTTTTGACAGCAAGCTAAAGTTGTACATTTTTCGATAGAAAAAATTCTCCGGCGAAGCCGGATTTCTCAATACAATACTGGCTCGCTATCGCTCCCCAAGAAGGAATCGACACCTGGATGGGTATAAAAGTCTTAAAACAGTTGGCTGAATGGGGCCGAATGGATACTAAACATGGCAAAAGAGAAAAGGAGAAAAAGATAAAAAAAAGAACCGGTGACCCTCCTTGATTTATACCCCCGGGGACTGTCTCTCCATGTGTGCCTCTATTAGGACCTTTACACATTCCTTCTCTTCCTCCCATAGGCTTTGAATGCGGCCTCTGTTCTGGGTCTTCCTCCTCAGACTCTATGCTCGGCTATCTATGTTTTATTAATTTCACCCCACCACCAAACACCTTCAACGAAATTAATGAAAGCATATAATGATCCACCGGGATTCGAACCTGGGTTATCACACACAGATTTTTAGACACCTGTTTGCGGATGATACAGTTCTGATGACACAGCATTGGTGGCGGATTCTGATGAGAAACTGCAGCGGATAGTCAAAGAGTTTGGTGTGGTTTGTGGAAGGAGGAAACTGAAGGTGAACGTCAATAAAAGTAAAGTAATGGTGTGTAATAGGGGAGAGCATAGGGTGAATCTAGATGTGAGGCTGGATGGGGAAATATTGGAACAAGTAGAGTGTTTTAAATATCTAGGAGGAACGATAAGCAGGAGTGGAGGTATGGAAGTGGAGGTAAAACAGAGAGTGTGTGAAGGAAGGAAGGTTTTCGGAGCAATGGGAGTATGTGGAAGACGAGAAATCTCGGAGTGAAAGTAAAAAGTGCACTGTATCAAGGAATTGTTGTGCCAACAGTGATGTATGGGGCTGAGACATGGGCTCTGAAGAAAAAGGAGAAAAGAGAGCTGGATGTGATGGAGATGAGCTGCTTGAGGTGGTGTATGTGTGGAGTGACTCGTAGAGACAGATTGAGGAATGAAGAGATACGTAGGAGAGTGGGGCAGCAGGAACATTTGTCAGCCAGAGTGGACAGAAGGGTGCTGAGCTGGTATGGTCATGTTGAACGAATGGGAGAGGAAAGGCTTACAAAGAGAATATGTGAGTCAGGTACAAGGGGAGATAGAAGGGCAGGAAGACCCCCATAGAGATGGAGAGACTGTGTAAGAAAGGCTTTGGATGATAGAGGAATGACTATAGATCAGGCAGGGGAAGTGGTGGTGGACAGGAATGAATGGAGAATGCTTGTGAATAGTTGAGTGAACACGTGGTCATTTGGAGTAAGGGGTCGGGCGCAAGTTGGACTAGATAATAGTCCATCAGGCGCCGGCCCGGGGAGACGATTAATATGAAGGGTGCGCCTGGAAGTGTGGTGGGAGGGCTTGTGGCTTTGGCTCCGCTGCATGTCTGCCTGCCGAGATCGGAACCTCTCCGGGTGGTCGGGGGCCGGGGGAGTGCTGGAGTGACCTTGGTGACCCTGGTCTCTGGGTCTTCTCCTGGGTGACCTGGATGTGTGTGAGTTTGTGCTTTTTATCTGTGTTTATTCGTAGTTTTATGTTGTTTTCGTGTTTTCCCTGTTCTTGCTCATCTTGAGTCGGCTACCCCCAAAATGGGGATTGGGCCTGAGCATATAGATAGATAGATAGATAGATAGACAGTTCTGATGAGTGATAATGAATGGGAGTTGCAGGGTCTGGTAAATAAGTTTGGAACAGTGTGCGAAAAACGGAATTTGAAGGTAAATGCGGGGAAGAGCAAGGTTATGGTCTACGAAAGGGGTGAAGTCACAGAGTGTGAGGTGAAGCTGAACGGTCAGGCTATGGAGATCGTCAACTCTTTTAAGTATCTGGGCAGTGTGTTGAGTAAAGATGGGACTATGGATGAAGAAGTGCGGGAGAGGGTACAACAGGGGAAGAGGGTTGTAGGAACGCTGAAAGCAGTAACAAGAAATAGGGTGGTCAGTATGGAAGTGAAGAAGTCCTTGCATGACAGTGTGGTAATCCCGACACTGACTTACGGAAGCGAAGCATGGACGTTGGTTGAGAGACTCATACCAAGAGTGAGAGCAGTGGAAATGAATTACATAAGAAGTGCGTGTGGAGTTACATGGAGGGATAGACCGACTAATGAGGAAGTAAGAAGGAGGTTTGGTGTGGAGGTAGATGTGCTGGAAAGTGTGAAAAGGAATAACTTGAGATGGTTCGGCCATATGGAACGTATGGAAAGCGAGAGAATGACTAAGAGGGTGTACGAGAGCGAGGTGGAGGGACAGAGAGGGAGAGGTAGACCGAAAGAGAGGTTGAAGGATGGAGTGAGGAATTATATGAACGAAGGCGGTGCTGGTTGGGGGGAGGGGCGTCGACTGACTGGGGACAGAGGTACATGGGGGCGGTTCGTTCGTGGCCACCCCTTCGGGGATCACGGCGTCAGGCAATAGATAGATAGATAGATAGATATATGTGATCCACCGGGATTCGAACCTGGGTTATCACACACAGATTTGTAGACACCTTTACCATTACACCACCAGGACGGTTAAAGGTTTATGCACACGCCTACGACTTATTATCCATTCTCGAATACTGGATATTAATCTAATCATGTTCATATTCCCACCGCACTATGCGAAACGTTGTCAAAAAAGTGCACCTCCTCACATAGTGTATAATTTATATTTGTCATTCTATCGGGGTGTTTTTGTCATTCTATCGAGTTTGTTTTTATCATTCTATCGGGGTGTTTTTGTCATTCTATCGGGGTGTTTTTGTCATTCTATCGAGTTTGTTTTTGTCATTCTATCGGGGTGTTTTTGTCATTCTATCGAGTTTGTTTTTGTCATTCTATCGCGGTGTTTTTGTCATTCTATCGAGTTTGTTTTTGTCATTCTATCGGGGTGTTTTTGTCATTCTATCGAGTTTGTTTTTGTCATTCTATCGGGGTGTTTTTGTCATTCTATCGAGTTTGTTTTTGTCATTCTATCGGGGTGTTTTTGTCATTCTATCGTGGTGTTTTTGTCACTCTATCGGGGTGTTTTTGTCATTCTATCGGGGTGTTTTTTATATCGTTATTCTGAATTTGGATTGTTTTGGAAACTTTAGAGACTTATTATGAGTTTGCCCTAAACCTCCTTCCAAATACATAGCGCCCTCTAAGCCCACCTTTAAGTTAAATTTGTACATTTTTCATTAGAGAAATGTCTCGTCCGGAAGTTGGTTTTACCACATTGCTGGCTCGCTAGATGAGAAACATATGACAGTCCGTAATCTAATGGAGCGAAAATGGTAATAATAATACCATTTTCGTTTACAATTTAGCTTTCAATTTGTACATTCTATGGTTGTCATTTTCTACCCTCTCTCTCTCTCTCTCTCTCTCTCTCTCTCTCTCTCTCTCTCTCTCTCTCTCTCTCTCTCTCTCTCTCTCTCTCTCTCTCTCTCTCTCTCTCTCTCTCTCTCTCTCTCTCTCTGTGTCGGCCCCATGCTGCACTTGTCTTCTATTTTCGTTCCCATTTCTTTTCCTACGTTACTTTGTTTATCTTTTTATTTCACTCCCCCCCACCACACACACACACACACACACAGACTGTAAATGTGCACTCTTTTCATCTGTCCCGTTCTCCATTGGCTTTTACTTTTCTTTCATTTTTTTTTTTCCTGACTTCGATACATCACGTATTTGGGGGGCATTTCTCTTTTGATATCTTATTTTCTTATTTCGATATATATATAACCTATATTTTGGGTGTAGGCCTATTTCTTCTTTGATATCTGTATTGCTTCTGATTTCGTTATATCACGTATTTCGGGTGTATTAAATTACTCTTTGATATCCGAGTTACATATGACTTAGATATATATCGTATTTTAAGGGTGTTTCTCCTTTGATATCTGTATTGCTTCTAAATTCGTTATATCACGTATTTCGAGTGTATTAAATTACTCTTTGATATCCGAGTTACATCTGACCTCGAAATATAACGTACAGTCGCGCTAATAAGTGATGTCTCGGCACCAAGTATGTTTTGATCAATAATTGGTATCAGCAATATCTAAGCTTCATTTCTGCATATCGAGCGAAATATACAAACATGTTTCTACACTTACCCACCCTATTCAACATCTGACAGACATTAATACAGCACAGAGCGAGCCAAACGTAATGACAGTCGAGACATGACTTATTAGTGCGACTGTACTTTGGGTTTATTTCTCCTTTGGTATGTGTTGCATCTGACTTCGACATGTCACGTATTTTGAGGGTATTCCTCGGAGAATTGAGTTATGAATTTCGCTTGGCTATATTTACGTGTGTGGTTTAGGGGAGATACTTAAGGGAAGGTATTTAGTTTGTTCCCTAGACCTCCATCAAGCTTAAAATTACACCCCCTTGAGTCCCTTTCAAGATAAATTTGTACATTTTTCGGTAGAAAAATTTCCCGGCCGAAGGCCGGTTCCTCTTAAATTACAGGCTCGCTGTCGCTCGCCAAGATAAAATCGACACCTGAATTGAACGAAATGTCTTAATATGGGGTGAAAGTTCTTAAAATCGCTAAACTAATGGGGCAAACGTTTTATAATATCAAAAGCAATGGGGCTAAACATGAGGGAGAAAGGGGTCAAGACAAAAATCCCTCAAGTGGAAATCTCCCCTTAATTGAACTGTTTACATGTGTGTGGATTAAGTAACGCGTGTTTGGCTTGGGTATATTTGCGTGTGTGGATTAAGTAAGAGCCTAGTTGAACTGTTTACATGTGTGTGGATTAAGTAACGCGTGTTTGGCTTGGGTATATTGGCGTGTGTGGATTAAGTAAGAGCCTAGTTGAACTGTTTACATGTGTTTGGATTAAGTAACGCGTGTTTGGCTTGGGTATATTGGCGTGTGTGGATTAAGTAAGAGCCTAGTTGAACTGTTTACATGTGTGTGGATTAAGTAACGCGTGTTTGGCTTGGGTATATTTGCGTGTGTGGATTGAGAGAGAGAGACTTGTTGAGCTGTTTACATGTGTGTGGACTAAGTAACGCGTGTTTGGCTTGGGTATATTTACGTGTGTGGATTGAGAGAGAGAGAGACTTGTGTGTGGGTGTTGTTGTAACTGTTGTGTACTTTACATGTCTGTGTGTGAACTTTCTTTCCTGTGTGTGATGTTTGAATAGGTTTATAGGGGATGACCCGCTTTTTTCTCCTTTTCTCTCTTTCTGTGGCTTGTATATATCCATTCGGCCCCATTCAGCCTACTGTTTTAAGACGTTTACCCCCATCCAGGTGTCAATATTTTCCTGGCGAGCAGTAGCGAGCCAACATATATATATATATATATATATATATATATATATATATATATATATTTATTACAGCAAGCTAAATTTGTACATTTTTCGATAGAAAAATGTCTCCGGCGAAGCCAGATTTCTCCATACAATGCTGGCTCGCTATCACTCGCCAGGAAGAAATCGACACCTAGATGGCGATAAACGTCTTAAAACAGTTGGGTGAATGGAGCCGAATGGCTACAAGCCAGAGAAAGAGAGAAAAGGAGAGCAAGAGAAAAAAGCAGGTGACCCCCTTAAGTGATGAATATGATGGGTTTCTGGACGTTCCAAAGCACTAGACAACAAAGATTGTTTGGGTGGATGGATGGTTGGTTGGGTGGATGGTTGGATGGATGGTTGGGTGGATGGATGGTTGGATGGTTGGTTGGATGGATGGTTGGGTGGGTGGATGGTTGGATGGTTGGTTGGTTGGTTGGATGGTTGGATGGATGGTTGGGTGGATGGATGGTTGGATGGTTGGTTGGATGGATGGTTGGTTTGATGGATGGTTGGATGGTTGGTTGGATGGTTGGTTTGATGGATGGTTGGATGGTTGGTTGGGTGGATGGATGGTTGGTTGGATGGATGGTTGGGTGGGTGGATGGTTGGATGGATGGTTGGGTGGATGAATGGTTGGATGGTTGGATGGTTGGGTGGATGGATGGTTGGGTGGGTGGATGGTTGGGATGATGGATGGTTGGGTGGATGGATGGTTGGTTGGGTGGATGGATGGTTGGATGGATGGATGGTTGGGTGGGTGGATGGATGGATGGTTGGTTGGGTGGATGGATGGTTGGTTGGTTGGTTGGTTGGTTGGATGGTTGGATGGTTGGATGGATGGTTGGGTGGGTGGTTGGATGGTTGGTTGGGTGGATGGATGGTTGGGTGGATGGATGGTTGGGTGGGTGGATGGTTGGATGGTTGGTTGGGTGGATGGTTGGTTGGGTGGATGGTTGGGTGGATGGATGGTAGGGTGGATGGTTGGTTGCAGGGGTGGTAACTCCGCCAGTGATAATATCCACTGTCTGTCCTAAGCCAGAATAAAGGAGGAAGGACACCCCTGTTAACCCATACTGTACCAGAGGTTGTTACCTTAAATGTACCCTCCAGTACCAGGCAGTGTGGCCAAAATGTCTTCAGAGGCAAGAGAGCACACCCTCCCACCTCGGAAGTTAGTGAAGTACTGACCCAGCCAGTCTGTAGAGGCTGGCAGCCAACTTGAGAAGTGTTACCAACTCCTCAGAGCAGTGCCTACAAATCATGTTAGCAGCTACCGCTCGATACTACCAGTTACAAGGACCGCATAATACTAACGGCCGTCGGCCGTCGCTGATACTGGCGAGTTACTTTTTTACTGACGGCCGGTATCCGTCGCTGGTACAGTAAGGGTTAACCCGGGAATGGCGAGAACACTCTTAAGAGGTTTTGGTGGGCAAGGGCGAGGAACCTCTTAAGAGGTAAGGCCTAAAAAAATAAAAAAATAAAAGGCCCCAGTAGCACTTAAAACAAGTGAAATGGTGATTAAGTGAGATAATTCCCCTCCATGCCTCCTATCACTCCTCTACATCTGTCAAAATCCCCTCCTTCCCCCCCCCCCCTTCAATTATCACCTATTTTATTTTCGTGCCAACATCTCCAAGCCGGTTCTAGGGTGTGGTCATGTGACTAGCGAGTGTGTTGCGTAAGGGAGAGTGTGGGTGAGTCAGTCAGGCTTCAGGCCTCGCGAGGGGAGGGTTTGCCTTGCTCTGCTCCACATTTCATGAATGGACCGGCCGGCAATAATTCGCGATTTTGACCATCCAAACACTGTTCCCACTTGTTTTATTTTTGTTACAGGTTACTATCTTCATATTAAACGTAAAATAGGCGCATATGAATAAGTAATAACAATATTTATCGTAAAATGACAATTATAGGCGGGAATGGAGCCTAATATTGCCGCCCAGTTGCATGGTGCTCACTACACACTCCTCACTTTTCTTGGGTTAATATTGGATGAGCACTCGGAAGAGTACATACCTCTGCCTATGCTGGCGTAGGTTTGTGCTCTACCGATCACCTAAATGTAATCACTTCTGTAAGAAAAGGAAAGTATAGATAGATAGATAAATAGATAGAGGTAGATATACATAGATAGATAGATAGATAGATATATACACTTATAATCTGTGGGAGTGAAGCTTTAGAATTGTTTTAAACAAACAGTTTATTAGGCCGAAATACACATCCTATCTGGCCGCCATATTTCGTGAATATCGGTTCATAACTTTTTGAGCCACCTACGCTGGCGGAGGCATGTGCTCTACCGATCAACTATTATATTAAATCACTTCTTCCTTGGTGCATATACTATCGGCCTTCCATAAATGTTGAGAATCGGTCCATAACTTTTTTAGATATTTTGTTTATCAACAAACATAAACAAACAGACAAATGAAGGCAAAAACATAATCTCCTCAAGATTCTTTGGTGTAGGTGAAGTGAATCTTTGGTGTATTTGTTTGCAATATGAATATAACACGTAACCATGGGTGGAAATTAGAATTGGAAAGGTTCAGCACTAGTATTTGTTATTGTGTTCTTGTATTTATAAATTATTATTTTACTTAAGGGGGGTGACCTGTTTTTGTTCTGTCCTTTTCTATCTTTGTCTGGCTTGTATCCATTCGGCCCCATTCAGCCCCATTCAGCCAACTATATTAAGACGTTTATCCCCATCTAGGTGTCGATTTCATTATATGAAGAAATCCGGCTTCGCCAGAGAAATTACACATTCAGCCTGTTGTCAAACAAAAATAACAAATATGCTGGCTCGCTACCGATCACCAGTAAAAAATTGACACCTGGATGGGGATAAACGTCTTAAAACAGTAGGCTGAATGGGGCCAAATGGATACAAGCCAGAGAAAGATAGAAAAGGACAGAACAAAAGCAGGTCACCCTCCTTAAGCGTTGTTTCCACACAGCGATTTTGATTAGTTGTTTTGTCTTTTTACTGTGTTCGAATAAGTTTTGGTTTGTTTATTTTGCAAGTTTTACATTATAAATTCTACCTGGAACAAACTTGCCTCTGAATTTGTAAACAGTTGTTCAGTAGAGCAGTACAAAGGGAGGGTAGATAGTATTTTGCACACTCTGTAGTGAGTGTAGTGCACTAAACAGTCTCTCTCCTTCCACTTCCAGTAGCTCTCCGGAATGGACCGCAAGATATATTATGGCACACTAACTCTTACTTCTCTCTCTCTCTCTCTCTCTCTCTCTCTCTCTCTCTCTTTTCCTCTCTTTTCCTCTCTTTTTTTTCTCTCTCTCTCTCTCTCTCTCTCTCTCTCTCTCTCTTCTCCTCCCTTCTCCTCTCTCTCCATTTTTCTATCTCATCCTCTCTCCCTGATTCTCTCTCTCCTCTTCTCTCTCTCTTTTCTATCCTTTGGGATAATTTCTATAGGTATCTCTGTAAAGTCTTTGGATCTCTGTCTCCTCTTTCTCTCCTTCTCTCTCCCCCTCTCCTCTCTTTCTCTCCCTCTCCTCTCTTCTCTCTCTCTCTCTCTCTCTCTCTCTTTTACTCTCTCTCCCCCAGTCTCTCTCTCTCTCTCTCCCAGTCTCTCGTTAACTTCACAGCAACTTTCCCTCTCACCAATTTTTCCAGGAAGTTGGTTAGTTGGGCTCGTTCGTGTTCTTCACAGCAGCTTTCTCACTTCCACCCCACTCGCAGCCAGTCACTGTACACAATTTTATTTAAGGGGGGGATGGTTCACTTTGGGGGGGATTTTTGCATGTATTCATTATTTTTTCTAGTGTCCTCCCTAGACCTCCATCATTTTTGCATGTATTCATTATTTTTCTAGTTTCCTCCCTAGACCTCCATCATTTTTGCATGTATTCATTATTTTTCTAGTTTCCTCCCTAGACCTCCATCAAATGTTAAAAAACATCCATTAGATCCTCCTTTTAGATTAAGTTGTACATTTTTCGGTAGAAAAATGTGCCGGCGGAAGGCCGGTTCTTAGTACAAAGGAAGTACAAAGGAAATCAAGCAACAACAGATCTAGTGACCCTTCTAGGTTGCTTGTCCTCCAAAACACTGAGGAACAAGTGTCCAAACAGTGGTTTAGAGTGGGTAAGGGAACATTGGAAAGGGAATTACTGCCCTGGAACTAATGTCCGTGGCAGGATTAGGAAGTTAGTAGGGGACAGATGGGTTAGTAACTGAGGGGGGGATAATATAAAGTTATTCATTTACAAACGCAGTCAGTCGCGGGTTTGATGCGAGATATTTGTCTAGGCGGAGTTTAAATGAATCAACGGTGATGCAGTCTATAACGTTTCGGGGAAGCCCATTCCACAAGTTGACAACTCGATTGAAGAAGAAATTCTTAGATTCGTGTGAGTTAAAAGATTTACCAATAATTTTGCAACCGTTTCCCCGCGTGTAATTAGATTGGTCGATAGTGAAGTACTTACTACAGTTCATATTGTCGATGCCTTTGATGATTTTGAACACTTGAATTAAGTCACCTCTTAATCTGCGCTGGGTTAAAGGAAATAGATTTAATTCTCTAAGACGCTCTTCGTATGGTTTGTTCTTTAGGCTAGGTATCATTTTGGTAACTCTACGTTGAACTCGTTCTAGATTGTTTAAATCTTTTTTGGTAATAGGATTTGGTACCAGGATTGAACGCAGTATTCCAGAAGAGGGCGGACTAAGGAATTGTAAAAGGTTAGGATTACTTCTTTGGATTTATGCTCAAATGACCTGCCTATAAAGCCAATTATTTTGTTTGCCTTCTTAACAACTTCTGAACATTGTTGACTCGGTTTTAGGTTACTCGATATTGTTACTCCCAGATCGGTTTCTCTGTTTACATTCTTAAGCTGAGTGCCATTCATCGAATAGTTTGCTTTCTCATTTAGGTATCCGATATGTAGTACTTTACAACATTACAGGCTCACTATCGTTCCCCAGGGAATAAATTGACACCTAAATAGCACGAAAGGTCAAAATATTGATGACGAAATGGCTCAAAAGGTCTTAAAATCGACTAACTAATGGGGCAAACATCTTAACATCTGAAAACTAATGGCGCTAAGCATGAGGGAGAAAGTGGTTCCGAAAACCGGGCCATCCCCCCCCTCCCCCCCCCCCCCCCCGGCTTAACCTGGCGGAAAGTTTAATCCCCTTAGCAGTTGAATTCTCGATACTTAAGGGGGAAGTGGTAATTGTTTTTATGTGGTCTGTTTAGTTATTTATTTATTTATTAATTTATTTATTTCATACTGTCTTCGTTTCACCTCAATGAAGCTTAAATAATACCTCTCCCAACCCCCCCCCCAGACCACCTTTGAGATAAATTTGTACATTTTTCGGTAGAAAAAATTCGGCCGGTACCTCCAAAATTACAGGCTCGCTATCGCTCGCCAGGAAAAAATCGACACCTAAATGGCGCGAAAGGTCTTGATACTGACAAAGAAATGGGGCGAAAGGTATTATAATCACCAAACTTATGGGCCAAACGTATTAAAATCTGAAAACTAATTGGGCTAAACATGAGGGAGAAGGGTGTCCAGAAAAAGCAACCATCCCCCCCTTAATGGGGGTGACCTGCTTTAGTTCTGACCTTTTCTCTCTTTCTCTGGCTTGTATCCATTTTTCTAAGCTTGATGGAGGTCTAGGGAAGAAACTAAGAAAATATATGAATAGATGAATTAATAGATGAATTAATAGACCAAACAAACGGGCAGTCTCCCCTTAACCCAAAATTCGTGTTTTTGGTTTACCTCACACTTGGGATTTGCAACGTGTCTGTCTGTCTGGCCGTCTGTTTGGTGTACCCGGTCGGAATTTTCAAGATACATTATTAAGTTTTGGAAAGAACTTGGAAAACGTGAGGACTGAGAATCTAACCCACTGACACAATATTATGATTTTTTCTTTGTTTTAGCTGTGTGGTTCATTTTGTAAGGGGGAAGTGCTTGATTATTGTCCTCTATTTTTATTAGGAACATATTTTTGAGTTTCCTCGCTAGACCTCCATGAAGCTTGAAAAAACACCCCCTAGGCCCCCTTTCAAGATAAATGTGTACATTTTTCTAAAATGACATGCATGTTTACATGTTTATGATGCAATTAACTCTCTCTCTCTCTCTCTCTCTCTCTCTCTCTCTCTCTCTCTCTCTCTCTCTCTCTCTCTCTCTCTCTCCGTGGTAATAATGTGCTTGACCTTGTACTCGCAACAAAAGAAGAATTAATAGAGAATTTGAATGTTGGTGATGAATTCAGTAACAGCGACCATCGTACGATAACTTTCACTTTAAAGTTTACTTGTAACAAATCAAATAGCAGCATTGAGAAAGTCCCTAATTTCAAGAAAGCAAATTTTCATAAACTTAAATCAAAGCTTAAAGAAACTGACTGGAGCTTTCTGACTAACAATAACGACATAAATACATCTTGGGAGTGTTTCACAACCACTTACTTTAAGGCAGTGCAAGACTGCATACCATCGAAAATAGGGCGTTCAGGTCATAATGATAAGCCCAAATGGTGGAATAAAGATATTTCCAGACTGTCTGCTTGCTAAAAAATTTGC
>CM064566.1:54792416-54890872 GCA_032716605.1 Paralithodes platypus | reverse complement strand
ATATTTTCTATACTATCACTATATACCATATTGATCTTCTGGAATCTGTGCCAATTTTCCATTAGTGAAAACGGAAAGAAACTGACTATTTAATTGTACTGCACATTTCTAGAATCCTTTTCTGTTATTTCTCCTATTGAAGTTTTTTAGGGGTCGATTACATCTCTAACTTTAGATTTATATATTTGTGGTAACAACCTTTAGGGTTATGTTTTTGAGTCGCTGGCTATCCTTGTTTCATAATTTCGTTTTTGCTTTCCTGATTTCCTTGTTGACCTGTCTTGATAGAGTCTGCTATTATATACGTAAATGATTGTCACCTTTCTTTATTTTTCGATATATTCCTTTCTTTTCCCTATAAGATCTATTAGCTTATTAGTCATCCATGTTTTGGTTGGTTCTGCTTCGAATCTAAATCGTCTTTTAGGGATATATTTATTTTGAGCCTTGTGGAGTGAAGCACTAAACTGGTTATATGTAGGTGTGCACGTTGAACTCTGGCATATCCGGACTTAATCGCTTAACAATAGGTTTCAACCTTAAGTCTCTTCTTAGCCCACCATAATCGGCTTTTCTGAAATCCTGGGTAAAGTTTCCGTCTTCTCTTTAAGCATTCTCCCTGTCCCTTGTATATTAAAATAAATAGATTTTATGATCGCTATTTCCTAGTTGGTCACCAATCTCTACATTATTTATCATCTGTTCATTGTTACTGAAAAACTAAATCAAGAATATTAATACCTCTAGTTGGCGTATCTATGAATTGAATAAAAAAACTATCTTGTACTAAACCTCTATAAACTCTACTGAATCGGAGTCGCCTATTTGGTGCTGCCAATCAATGTTCGGAACACTTAAAAATCTCCCCCACATAATTCACACATTGCAAACCCTTGATGCGATTGTAACTTCGTCCCATAGCGATTTTGCGCCTGTTCTACTCATATTAGGCGGTCTAAATATAACTCCAATAACTATGGTCCTCACTACCTTCGTTTAACCTCTAACCCAAACACTTTTCACGTATCTTTATGTAGTCTAATACCTGATTTAATACAGCTTTTTAATCTACTCCTGACAAACACTGCTATAAGCCCCGCCCCTCCTACTTGTTTCTGTCCTATGAAAACAAACTATATCCTGGAATATCAAATTCTGCTAAAAAATGCCTAGATTCTGTATTAATCCACGTTTCAGTTAGCGCTATTATGTCTATATTTTTCTGTGCTAACGAGTGCTCTAAGGTTCGTTCATTTTGTGTACATAAACTCCTACAATTTTGTATAATATACCCTCAACCTATTACCTTTATTTGCAACTAATTTTCTATTGTGTGTAGCTAACTTATTATTTCCTGTTGAAGCACTAGCTCTAGACGGAAATTCTACTCTATCAGTATTCTCCTCTTTACTATCATTTACATGTGTCGTGTTATCGATACTACTATTACACATCACTATATCCGCACTATCTTGACTGATTATTTTCTATTTTACTCCACTGGTTTGTCACATGAAGTACCTGTCTCCATATGGAGACAGTAGTTTACTTACACACCCAGGTTTTTTTTTAACGAAACCCCGCAAACACATCTTGTCGTTTGATCTGGCCAAGTTCGAAACTCCTAGTCGAGAGAGAGTGTACTCCATCCTGGGCATACAGTTCATCCTTACCATAAAAGATGTACTCAGTTTGATCCAGGAATGGAATAGTATTTGCCTTAACACTACTTCTCCAGCCGGCTATTTACACCAATAGGCCCGGGAGTAAACCATTCCTACATGACCCATCTTCTAGGTCAGGATACTGTGTTACCACAGGAACTCCACCTTTTTCCTTGATCCTCTGCAACATTTCCTGATACTTGGAGAGCAACGCCTGAGTCCTGCCTCTCCATATGTCGTTGCTCCCTGCGTTGAGGAAGATGATGGGGTCCTCCCCTCTCACTTCCATGACAGCATCTATCTTCTCAGCCACCCTCCCGACTCCGGCACAGGGCACGCAGACACCTGTTTAACCAACCTGAGGTGTTTTTTTGCCCTGCCAAGGTATCTAACCAATGAATCACCGACAATGAAAACAGACTTAGCTTTTTCCCTTTTGTCGGCGTGTAGCAGCAGTTGTTGCAGGCAACAAGCAGCAGACTTCCCCCCCTCCCCTCTCACTGCCTCGATGATCGCCACTTCATCGCCACCCCCCGGGGCCCCCCTCACTCTCATCAGCCAAGGTGGCTGAAGTTTGTTGTGGGTCTTGACTGGCTGCCTTTTCAGCTTGCAGGCCGTTGCACTAGTTTTGACACCACTTTCCAAGGGGCTTCACGATCCCTTGGAACTACTTTCCGGTAGCCATCACACTTCTTCTCACAGCACATAGCTAGTCTCAAGGCCAAATTTTCATCTCTTGTTGAGACACTGACTCTCCTGCTCCACCCTCTTCCAGTTCCCCTCTCTTGCAAAGCGCAAAGGCAAAGCTGGAGGAGTCTGGGAGCGAGACATAGGGAGTGCCAGAAGACCAGACTCATCAACAACAGCCATCACTATGAAAGTTCACTAGGACCTCACTAAGGGTAAACAGGTTCACTAGCGGTCACTGGGGACGTCCGCACAGGTCAGGGGTCAGAGAGCAACTGAAATTGTTCGAGATAATTGTTCGAGATAATTGTTCGAGATAATTGTTCGAGATAATTGTTCGTTTGTTTTCGGTATAATATTATAAACTAATGTTCCGCCTCCAAAATCACAGACTCGCTATCGCTCGCCAGGAAATATACACTTAAATAGCACGAAAGGTTTAAATATCGAGTATTGCAACTATACCCTGTTTCAAATAAGTAGGCCAATGCTATTGAAGATTAACCTTTATCACTCTCAAACGACTAGACTAATTGAGCTAATATTTCTACCATTTGGGAAGAGTCCGCCAGGGTATATAGGTGTGGAAATTTAAACCCCATTTGATCTAGCCCTTACTGAGATACAGAGTTATGGACTACCTGTTTGGAACACGGTGCACTACTACTACTACTATTAATATTAATAATAATAATTATAAAAATAATAAAAATAGGTCCTTTCTAAGCTAATTACATGTAAAATCGTCTATTGCCAACAAAAATAACATGTTCTAAGCGTTATTAGAGTACGGTATATAATTACGAAAGATATTTCATGCGGCCGTTATAAGACGAATGGAGTCTTCCACTTGTAAAGCGTGGGCTCGCTGTACAGTCATCCTAAAATGTTCAGTGTTACCTTCATTACCTTCATTACCTTCATTACCTTCATTACTTCATTACCTTCATTACCTTCATTACTTCATTACCTTCATTACTTCATTACTTCATTACTTCATTACCTTCATTACTTCATTACCTTCATTACCTTCATTACTTCATTACCTTCATTACCTTCATTACTTCATTACCTTCATTACTTCATTACCTTCATTACCTTCATTACTTTCATTACCTTCATTACCTTCATTACTTCATTACCTTCATTACTTCATTACCTTCATTACTTCATTACCTTCATTACTTCATTACCTTCATTACCTTCATTACCTTTCATTACCTTCATTGCCTTCATTACTTCATTCATTACCTTCATTACTTCATTACCTTCATTACTTCATTACCTTCATTACTTTCATTACGTCATACCTTCATTACTTCATTACCTTCATTACTTCATTACCTTCATTTCATTACCTTCATTACTTCATTACCTTCATTACCTTCATTACCTTCATTACTTCATTACCTTCATTACCTTCATTACTTCATTACCTTCATTACTTTCATTACCTTCATTACCTTCATTACCTTCATTACCTTCATTACTTCATGACCTTCATTACTTCATTACCTTCATTACTTCATTACCTTTCATTACTTCCTTACCTTTCATTACCTTCATTACCTTCATTACTTCATTACCTTCATTACTTCTTACCTTCATTACCTCATTACCTTCATTACTTCTTACCTTCATTACTTCATTACCTTCATTACTTCATTACCTTCATTACTTCATTACCTTCATTACCTTCATTACTTCATTACCTTCATTACTTCATTACCTTCATTACTTCATTACCTTCATTACTTTCATTACTTCATTACTTCATTACCTTCATTACTTCATTACCTTCATTACTTCATTACCTTCATTACTTCATTACCTTCATTACTTCATTACTTCATTACCTCATTACCTTCATTACCTTCATTACCTTCATTACCTTCATTACTTCATTACCTTCATTACTTCATTACCTTCATTACTTCATTACTTCATTACCTTCATTACCTTCATTACCTTCATTACTTCATTACCATCATTACTTCATTACCTTCATTACTTCATTACCTTCATTACCTTCATTACTTCATTACCTTCATTACTTCATTACCTTCATTACTTCATTACCTTCATTACCTTCATTACCTTCATTACTTCATTACCTTCATTACCTTCATTACCTTCATTACTTCATTACTTCATTACCTTCATTACTTCATTACCTTCATTACTTTCATTACTTCATTACTTCATTACCTTCATTACTTTCATTACTTCATTACCTTCATTACTTCATTACTTCATTACCTTCATTACCTTCATTACCTTCATTACCTTCATTACTTCATTACCTTCATTACTTCATTGCCTTCATTACTTCATTCATTACTTCATTACCTTCATTACTTCATTACCTTCATTACCTTCATTACCTTCATTACTTCATTACCTTCATTACTTTCATTACTTCATTACCTTCATTACTTCATTACCTTCATTACTTCATTACCTTCATTACTTCATTACCTTCATTACTTCATTACCTTCATTACTTCATTACTTCATTACCTTCATTACCTTCATTACCTTCATTACCTTCATTACTTCATTACCTTCATTACTTCATTACTTCATTACTTTCATTCCATTACTTCAACTTACCTTCATTACTTCATTACTTCATTACCTTCATTACTTCATTACCTTCATTACCTTCATTACTTCATTACTTCATTACCTTCATTACCTTCATTACCTTCATTACTTCATTACCTTCATTACTTCATTACCTTCATTACCTTCATTACTTCATTACCTTCATTACTTCATTACCTTCATTACTTCATTACCTTCATTACTTCATTACTTCATTACCTTCATTACTTCATTACCTTCATTACTTCATTACTTCATTACTTCATTAGTTCATTACTTCATTACTTCATTACCTTCATTACTTCATTACTTCATTACCTTCATTACTTCATTACCTTCATTACTTCATTACTTCATTACCTTCATTACTTCATTACCTTCATTACTTCATTACTTCATTACTTCATTACTTCATTACCTTCATTACTTCATTACCTTCATTACTTCATTACCTTCATTACTTCATTACCTTCATTACCTTCATTACTTCATTACCTTCATTACTTCATTACTTCATTACCTTCATTACCTTCATTACTTCATTACCTTCATTACTTCATTACCTTCATTACCTTCATTACCTTCATTACTTCATTACCTTCATTACTTCATTACCTTCATTACTTCATTACTTCATTACCTTCATTACTTCATTACTTCATTACCTTCATTACTTCATTACCTTCATTACTTCATTACCTTCATTACTTCATTACTTCATTACCTTCATTACTTCATTACTTCATTACCTTCATTACTTCATTACCTTCATTACTTCATTACCTTCATTACTTCATTACCTTCATTACTTCATTACTTCATTACCTTCATTACTTCATTACCTTCATTACTTTCATTACCTTCATTACTTCATTACCTTCATTACTTCATTACCTTCATTACTTCATTACCTTCATTACTTCATTACCTTCATTACTTCATTACCTTCATTACTTCATTACCTTCATTACTTCATTACCTTCATTACTTCATTACCTTCATTACTTCATTACTTCATTACTTCATTACTTTCATTACTTCATTACTTTCATTACTTCATTACTTTCATTACTTCATTACTTCATTACTTTCATTACTTCATTACCTTCATTACTTTCATTACCTTCATTACTTCATTACTTCATTACTTCATTACCTTCATTACTTCATTACCTTCATTACTTCATTACCTTCATTACTTCATTACCTTCATTACTTCATTACTTCATTACTTCATTACCTTCATTACTTCATTACCTTCATTACTTCATTACCTTCATTACTTCATTACCTTCATTACTTCATTACCTT
Source organism: Paralithodes platypus (assembly GCA_032716605.1). Lineage (NCBI taxonomy): Eukaryota > Metazoa > Arthropoda > Malacostraca > Decapoda > Lithodidae > Paralithodes > Paralithodes platypus. The sequence goes on along the minus strand of CM064566.1, from coordinate 54,884,603 downwards.
CATTACTTCATTACCTTCATTACTTCATTACCTTCATTACTTCATTACCTTCATTACTTCATTACCTTCATTACTTCATTACCTTCATTACTTCATTACCTTCATTACTTCATTACTTCATTACCTTCATTACTTCATTACCTTCATTACTTCATTACCTTCATTACTTCATTACCTTCATTACCTTCATTACTTCATTACCTTCATTACTTCATTACCTTCATTACTTCATTACCTTCATTACCTTCATTACTTCATTACCTTCATTACTTCATTACCTTCATTACTTCATTACCTTCATTACTTCATTACCTTCATTACTTCATTACCTTCATTACTTCATTACCTTCATTACTTCATTATTTCATTACCTTCATTACTTCATTACCTTCATTACTTCATTACCTTCATTACTTCATTACCTTCATTACTTCATTACCTTTATTACTTCATTACCTTCATTACTTCATTACCTTCATTACTTCATTACCTTCATTACTTCATTACCTTCATTACTTCATTACTTCATTACCTTCATTACTTCATTACCTTCATTACTTCATTACTTCATTACCTTCATTACTTCATTACCTTCATTACTTCATTACCTTCATTACTTCATTACCTTCATTACTTCATTACTTTCATTACCTTCATTACTTCATTACCTTCATTACTTCATTACCTTCATTACTTCATTACCTTCATTACTTCATTACCTTCATTACTTCATTACCTTCATTACTTCATTACCTTCATTACTTCATTACTTCATTACCTTCATTACTTCATTACCTTCATTACTTCATTACCTTCATTACTTCATTACCTTCATTACTTCATTACCTTCATTACTTCATTACCTCATTACCTTCATTACCTTCATTACTTCATTACCTTCATTACTTCATTACCTTCATTACTTCATTACTTCATTACCTTCATTACTTCATTACCTTCATTACCTTCATTACTTCATTACCTTCATTACTTCATTACCTTCATTACTTCATTACTTCATTACCTTCATTACCTTCATTACTTCATTACTTCATTACCTTCATTACTTCATTACCTTCATTACCTTCATTACTTCATTACCTTCATTACTTCATTACCTTCATTACTTCATTACCTTCATTACTTCATTACCTTCATTACTTCATTACCTTCATTACTTCATTACCTTCATTACTTCATTACCTTCATTACTTCATTACCTTCATTACTTCATTACCTTCATTACTTCATTACCTTCATTACCTCATTACTTCATTACCTTCATTACTTCATTACCTTCATTACTTCATTACCTTCATTACCTTCATTACTTCATTACCTTCATTACTTCATTACCTTCATTACCTTCATTACTTCATTACCTTCATTACCTTCATTACCTTCATTACTTCATTACCTTCATTACTTCATTACCTTCATTACTTCATTACCTTCATTACTTCATTACCTTCATTACTTCATTACCTTCATTACTTCATTACCTTCATTACTTCATTACCTTCATTACTTCATTACCTTCATTACTTCATTACCTTCATTACTTCATTACCTTCATTACCTTCATTACCTTCATTACCTTCATTACTTCATTACCTTCATTACCTTCATTACCTTCATTACTTCATTACCTTCATTACTTCATTACCTTCATTACTTCATTACCTTCATTACCTTCATTACCTTCATTACTTCATTACCTTCATTACTTCATTACCTTCATTACTTCATTACCTTCATTACTTCATTACCTTCATTACTTCATTACCTTCATTACTTCATTACCTTCATTACCTTCATTACTTCATTACCTTCATTACTTCATTACCTTCATTACTTCATTACCTTCATTACTTCATTACCTTCATTACTTCATTACCTTCATTACTTCATTACCTTCATTACTTCATTACCTTCATTACTTCATTACCTTCATTACTTCATTACCTTCATTACTTCATTACCTTCATTACCTTCATTACTTCATTACCTTCATTACTTCATTACCTTCATTACCTTCATTACTTCATTACCTTCATTACTTCATTACCTTCATTACCTTCATTACTTCATTACCTTCATTACCTTCATTACTTCATTACCTTCATTACTTCATTACCTTCATTACTTCATTACCTTCATTACTTCATTACTTCATTACCTTCATTACTTCATTACCTTCATTACTTCATTACCTTCATTACTTCATTACCTTCATTACCTTCATTACTTCATTACCTTCATTACTTCATTACCTTCATTACTTCATTACCTTCATTACTTCATTACCTTCATTACTTCATTACCTTCATTACTTCATTACCTTCATTACTTCATTACCTTCATTACTTCATTACCTTCATTACTTCATTACCTTCATTACTTCATTACCTTCATTACTTCATTACCTTCATTACTTCATTACCTTCATTACTTCATTACCTTCATTACTTTCATTACCTTCATTACTTCATTACCTTCATTACTTTCATTACCTTCATTACTTCATTACTTCATTACCTTCATTACTTCATTACCTTCATTACTTCATTACTTCATTACTTCATTACCTTCATTACCTTCATTACTTCATTACCTTCATTACCTTCATTACTTCATTACCTTCATTACTTCATTACCTTCATTACTTCATTACCTTCATTACTTCATTACTTCATTACCTTCATTACTTCATTACCTTCATTACTTCATTACCTTCATTACTTCATTACCTTCATTACTTCATTACCTTCATTACTTCATTACCTTCATTACTTCATTACTTCATTACCTTCATTACTTTCATTACCTTCATTACTTCATTACCTTCATTACTTCATTACCTTCATACTCATTACCTTCCATTAACTTCATTACCTTCATTACTTCATTACTTCATTACTTCATTACCTTCATTACCTTCATTACTTCATTACCTTCATTACTTCATTACCTTCATTACTTCATTACCTTCATTACTTCATTACCTTCATTACTTCATTACTTCATTACTTCATTACCTTCATTACTTCATTACCTTCATTACCTTCATTACCTTCATTACTTTCATTACTTCATTACCTCATTACCTTCATTACTTCATTACCTTCATTACCGTCATTACTTCATTACCTTCATTACTTTCATTACCTTCATTACCTTCATTACTTCATTACCTTCCCTTCATTACTTCATTACCCATTACCTTCATTACTTCATTACTCATTACTTCATTACCCTTCATTACCTTCATTACTTCATTACCTTCATTACTTCATTACCTTCATTACTTTCATTACTTCATTACTTCATACCTTCATTACCTTCATTACTTCATTACCTTCATTACTCATTACCTTCACTTCATTACTTCATTACTTTCATTACCTTCATTACTTCATTACTTTCATTACCTTCATTACTTCATTACCTTCATTACTTTCATTACTTCATTACCTTCATTACTTTCATTACCTTCATTACCTTCATTACTTCATTACCTTCATTACTTCATACCTTCATTACTTCATTACCTTCATTACCTTCATTACTCATTCATTACCCATTCATTACCTTCATTACTTCATTACTTCATTACCTTCATTACTTCATTACCCATTACCTTCATTACTTCATTACTTTCATTACCTTCATTACTTCATTACTTCATTACCTTCATTACTTCATTACCTTCATTACTTCATTACCTTCATTACTTTCATTACTTCATTACCTTCATTACTTTCATTACTTCATTACTTCATTACCTTCATTACTTCATTACCTTCATTACTTCATTACCTTCATTACCTTCATTACTTCATTACTTCATTACTTTTACTTCATTACGCATTACCTTCATTACTTCATTACCTTCATTACTTCATTACCTTCATTACTTCATTACCTTCATTACTTTCATTACCTTCATTACCTTCATTACTTCATTACCTTCATTACTTCATTACCTTCATTACCTTCATTAATTCATGACTTACCTTCATTACTTCATTACTTCATTACCTTCATTACTTTCATTACCTTCATTACTTCATTACTTCATTACCTTCATTACTTTCATTACCTTCATTACTTCATTACCTTCATTACTTCATACTTCATTCCCTTCATTACCTTTCATTACCTTCATTACTTCATGACCTTCATTACTTCATTACCTTCATTACCATTACTTCATTACGTTCATTACTTCATTACCTTCATTACCTTCATTACTTCATTACTTCATTGCCTTCATTACCTTCATTACTTTCATTACCTTCATTACTTCATTACCTTCATTACTTCATGACCTTCATTACCTTCATTACCTTCATTACTTCATTACCTTCATTACTTCATTACCTTCATTACTTCATTACCTTCATTACCTTCATTACTTCATTACCTTCATTACTTTCATTACTTCATTACTTCATTACCTTCATTACTTCATTACCTTCATTACTTTCATTACTTCATTACCTTCATTACTTCATTACCTTCATTACTTCATTACCTTCATTACCTTCATTACTTTCATTACCTTCATTACTTCATTACCTTCATTACTTTCATTACCTTCATTACTTCATTACCTTCATTACTTCATTACCTTCATTACTTCATTACCTTAATTTACTTCATTACTTCATTACTTCATTACCTTCATTACTTCATTACCTTCATTACTTCATTACCTTATTACCTTCATTACTGTTCACTTGCATTGCTATCGTACTATAATACTCAATATTATTGAATAAAATGCAATAATTTCTTAGTTCAATTTGATGTGCTAAGAACTTCCATGTTACTTATATTATTATAGATTCATCAACATCTAATTTGTGGGGTAGGGTGTAATTTTTTAATATAACTGTACCGGCGGTGAATTCAAAACTGCCAATCAGAGTCTTCCACCCTAGCCTCGCACGGGGTCTCTCACATGTGGAAGACGTTCATTGGTCGAAATCAAGTCCAAAGTTCGCTTTCTGGTTTCAAAATTACGAGTGGATTCAGATCTACTTTGAAATATTATAGCTATTTGGGCTACTGTACCGAATTAATTTACATTTTCACCTGAAATTGAAGAATATGTGCTAATGTTATCCCCTTGTACTTTACAAAGTTAGATAATAGTGATAGTAAATAGTCTAAGTAGTGTTTCATTTGCTAAGAGTCGAATCAAACATGATACTAATGCTGCAGTAGGCAAGTCTCAGCAATTTACTTCACCAATGCTTTTAAAATGCATTAACATTTAAATATAATTACCTATTACCCATATCTAGTTTACATTAATGGTTAGTAATGAAACATATAGTTTAAATGCGAAAATCAGTGAGGTTCGTTTCGTTTGCGCAAGTCGAATCCTTGGTGGAAGCATCAACAAGTTGGAACAGTGTTGCTATTATAGCGGAATTCCTGCTAGATAGAAACATTTGCTTACATCTAGCGCTTATTATCAACCCTATATTGGGATACAAAATTTTAGTTTTGAGACTAGGATAACCTATACATAATTTGTGTGATACTTGCAAAGATTTGAACAATATATTAGAGGTTTTACCAATGTATTTTGCTAGATTACGGGTATTTAGAATATAGCCATTACAGTCTAGCGAAATTTGTGTGCTAGGCTTCTAATTTTTTTTTTTTTTTTTTTTTTTTTCTATATTCCAACTTACTTCCTCTCGGGCATAGGCTGAGAGCCTTAACATTCACCGCTTTACAATGAACAGTGAAGCCCGTGAGGTCTTGTTCCAGTCTAGGGAGTGAGACATGTGAAGCAATGGGATACATACCTGTACTTCTGATATATGTTATCTGCCTATAGGTGATTTTAGAGATAATTATGAACATAAAAGCATTATATTCAAAATGTCTACCTATTATTTGCCGATAGGCGGATGTTTAGTGTCTAGCGCTCTGACCGCTTTATGTAGCGGAGTTTGGGTTGTAGGATTAGCAACGCTGGAAACGAGAGCGACTCAGTAACTCAGTTGGCCCCTGGGGTATGTTGGGGAAGGTACGTACGGCGTGTGGGTCCCGGGCAATTTTTTTTGTTATTATGCGCTGTGATGGATCTTCAGGCATTCAAGGTAATGTAGAAGGGTTTTCTTTGTTTATTACATTGTTAGTTAAGGGTATTTTTGGTACCTATACTTTGTTTTCATTTTACGAATTTCTGTGTTGACGGGTTTCGGATCGCTGTTTTCAATGTCAATGTTTTCAATTTTCGTCTAGTTTTACTTTCAGACCAATCATTTGACATGCAAGGGGCTTTTCCAATGGTTTGGAGGTAAAATTTAAAGAGATTCAGATAGCCTAATAATATTGGAATAGCCAAGGCTAACCCTAGTCCAACAACCTAGCTTGGGGTTCTCCCCTTGCCAGTTGCCACGAGGCCTTATTTACCAAGTTATCTTTAGCATAGGTTATATGTTTTTCAAGGAATATAAGCCTAGGCTAGTGTTATATTGTTGTTTTCCATGGTTTGAGTGGAGAATTTGCATAAACTTTGCCTACTCAGTATTCATTAGGCTAGGCCTAGGCCTAATGATCCTAATCTGAAGATACGGCACGTCGGCACCATTTATTGGGTGAATCGCGCTTTTACAGTAGGTAAGGGGGTACTTATAACCGAAACTACCACTAATTTGTTCTCAATATTTGAAGGCTATTATAGAATAAGGATGTTGCAATGATCAGATTAAAATGTGTTTCAACCTCCGGAGAAACATTTTATGTGCACTATATAAAGTACTGTAAAAACAAAATTCTCCCTATAGGCCTTAAGCTCCCTATTGACGGGAGTGAAACTCTTATTAACCCATTGGCTGCGGCTATGTTTGGGCTATTTAGGGCATAAAGCCCCCCCCCTCAACCCATCCTGTATCCAAAGGCAAAAATTATTGTATAGGCTATTTAGGCCTACTCTGAAAATGAAGGCCATGGCCTTCCTCAGGGACTCGGGGCTGTTCGGCCAAGCAGCTTAGGGAACAACAACAACAACTCTGAAAATGACTTGCATCTGAGTGTTTTAAGATTGTTGGATAATGGGAGAAATAAAGTTTTCCAGGGATTGTAACTAATTTCAACTAGCCTACTGTATAATGATGAAAACTACCTAAAACCAAAAAGAAAAACCATGGGAAAATTAGTGGTAGTTTCGGTTATATTTTCCGGTAAGGGAAATTGTGGGGTAGCCTAGGCTAAATTTGATGCATGATGGGTTGGGCCCCCCTCACCCTCCTTGACTTAGCCTATTGTAATTTGTCATCCTCATATAGCCTATGTTGAGCTGTAAGAGGGCAAAAACAGGTTGCCGGTACTTGATTTAGGTGAGTAACGCTCGCGCCATTTATTGGGTGAATCGCGCACCGCCTCCTACAAAACAAGGTCAAGTCGACCGAATGCTTTGTTTACCTTCGGGACTGATTATTGTTGGCGTTATATTTCGGAAATTCGGTGAAATCAGGGTTTTTCAAGCTGTCGATAACTAGGCTAAATTCCTCCATGCGAACTATTTTCCCTAACAAATCGTGGGTAGAATGTAGAGTTTGGGCGTACCGCCCGCCTTGTTTACATTACGCAGAGCGGCGGCGGACGCTTGCCATCATGTTCCAGTCTATTTTGACTGCCATTGGATACAATAATATGTTGAGGGTGTGGTTTTGCACGGTTGCACCCCCTCACCTCCCCATGACATAGGTCTATTGTCCTCATTAACCTATATAGGCCTATATTGCCAGCAGGGGGCAAATAGGCTAACCGAGAAAAAAAAATCGCCGTCAAAATAGGCTAGACGCGAACTTAACTGCGGCGATCGACCATGTAAACATGACGGCGGCTGCGTCGGACGCTTGCGATCATGTTCCCGTCTATTTTGAGTGCCATTGGATACAATAATATGTTGAGGCGGCAGGCGGGGCTTTGCCCCCCCCTCACCCCCCCATGAAGTCATCATCATATAAATTGCCAGCAGATACGTTCCCGTCTAATTTGACTTTCTGGGTAAGAGTTGTATTAGCGGGCGTACCGTTCGCTTTGTTTACATAGCCTAGCAAAGTCGCACGCTCGCAGTTACATTCCCGTATAATTTGACTGCTGATATTTGTCCCTGCTGGTAAAATATATGATGACAATAAATCATGGGAGGTGAGGGGGGGGGGGGGGGGGGGGAAAACCATTATTGTATCCCACGGCCAGGTGTTGGGTAAAACATTTTTCGGCCATAGCCAGGAGTTGGGTAAAACAAAAATCCGGCCGTGGGATACAATACTGGGTTGAGAAAGGCTTTGCCTCCCTCACCCCCCCATGATTTATTGTCATCATCATATATATTTCCAGCAGGGGCAAATAACAGCAGTCAAATTAGACACAAGCGTACGACTATCTTACTATGTAAACCAAGCGGACGATGCGCCCGCTAATACAAATCTGTATTTTTTTCCGATTGACACATGCGTGAGATATCTCAATCTTTGTAACATAGCCTATATACGGTACAGTCTTTACGACTCTTACATCATTTCTATAGGCCTATGTCATTACCTTCGAAAATTACAATATACCGGTACTGTATTTTATTGGCCATCTTGAATCAGTAAAGATCTATTTGTGTCCCCTTTTCCACCGTATTTTTAGTATGTTGTCATCCTCCATATCAGTGCTAAGACCAGCGGGGTTCTGGGTTAGGGTAGGTTAATGACAAAAATATGGAAATTGTTGGGGTGATGGGGTATGATCAAAACGAGACATTTCCATTTCTGTAACAAATTTGTGCTAAAATTGAATGTTTCACATGAACAAACATATTTTGTTTGGAAAACTCGCGCATTATTTTGTTAATCAGAAAATTTACCCACAACTCTTAGGCCATTTTTTTTTTTTTTTTTTTTTTTCCAAAATTATCCCACATCCAGTTATTTGCCTCCTGCTGGCAGGCTATGTAGGCTATTATGACAATAAGTCCTGGAACGCCGGTATGCCCGCTAACATACCCTTTACTAAACGCTATTTTGGTGCGACTCGGTAAGAGTTGTGTTACCGGGCGCACTACCCTCACACCTGACCCATTTGCTGTTGACCATTTTGTTGGGACGCACAATTTTAGGTGTTTTTTCACCACCAATAGCCTAATTATGAGTCATTTGTCTGCAGAGGTGTTGGGGCCGGTATCCACGGAAGATACCAAGTTAGGTTAGGTGGTGTTAAGGATGTAGTACCGGGTACCGGTATTTTGGCGTATTGCCCGCCTTGTTTACACTACTCGCACGCTTGCGACCACATTCCCATCTATATTGACTGCCGTGTGATACAATGATAGGTTGAGGGAGGCTTTGCCCGCCTCTATGGTAAAAACCTATAAATCAGTAATATACAGACCCATTACCCCAAGAACATTAAAACAAAAACACAAGTGGGGAGGGCTTTAAGGCGTTTAATGAGTGAATATGGGTAGCCTATAAAGACTTTGTTCATCTTTTATTAGCACAGTTCCGTACATAAATACGGAAACTAGAGCCAAGTTTTGTACTGTACTTACTAGATGTAATAAAGACATTAATACGATAACTGCGGGTGATTCACACTCGAACGTCACCTATTCCTCAGCGTAAGCACACGACTGCAGGCGGACCGCTAGATATACCTATAACTACCCAAACATAACGTAGGCTAATTGATTACCGGTACCCAAAAGAAAGCAAATTGCACAAAATTTAGGCAAAAATTGGCTTTGGTTTTTTGTATGTTTGTAGCAAATTGAAGGGGTCCTGATGGATATGGATTGCTTTGGCTATTTTATCACTTCCTAGGACATAATAACTGTGATGATCATATGTCATTGGGGGGGTGAGGGGGGGCAAAGCCCCCCCTCAACATATTATTATATCCAATGGCAGTCAAAATAGCCGGGAACATGATGGCAAGCCTCCGTGTAGTGTAAACAAGGCAGGCAGTACACCCGAACTCTACATTCTTGCCAAAAATTGTATAAATGTACCTGAAATCAAATTAAAAAAGACGTCGCCGGTACAGAAGGGGTTAACCCCTTAGTTTCCCTGAGCTTGTAAAGGTCCATCCCCCCTGACGTAATTGGGCCATGTACAGTACTGTTTTATAGTCTTTTGCCACAATATTCTTGTGGAAAGAACCGTATACGGAAATGCCACTTTGTGCGAAGGTACCCCTTAGTTCTTATAGATCCTTCCTTATCTGAACAAAATTATCTAGTGATAGCCAGAATGTACTGTAAATTGCATTATAATCGGGAAGGATGTTGTTGTTCCCTAAGCTGCCTGGCCGAACAGCCCCGAGTCCCTGAGGAAGGCCATGGCCACGATCGGGCTTTCCCACAGAGCTCTCATTGAGTGTAGATTGTGTTGTTGGCGTAAGTGGTTGTGTGAAATGCAGTCTTCTATGATGTGTTTAATGGTATGAGGTGCTGTGTTACATCCCGGGCAGGCGTCGACAACGGAGGGGGGCAGGGAATGGTTGTGACGGTTTGGCTCCCGAAACTGCTCCCCGCGGCCGGCATCCGGTTGTCCTCCACTGGTCGTTGATCTTGTCTCCGGCCGTGGAGGGTCGGCAGCCATCCGCGGTTGGCAGTTCCGGGAGGTGGTCCCATGGCGTAGACGCCGCCACATCAGGACCATCAGGAAGGATGTACTGTACTGTAGTATCCGGGCGTATTGCCAGCTTTGTTTACATTATTCGAACGCTCGCGGTTACGTTCCCATCTATTTTGATTGCTTTTTTTCTGTTATTTACCCCCTGCTGGCTTTATATATGATCATGACAAAGGGCGAGGGCCTCAACCTATTATTGTATCCCACGGCAGTCAAAATAGACGGGGATGTGACCTGTCATACGAGTAATGTAAACAAATCCAGCAGTACCGGCATGCATGAATACTACATCCTTACCTTATAATCTTCAAAATGTAAATGAATGCCTTGTCTTGCAGATAAAGTGCGAACACTCATGCAGAGCAGAATACAACACAGGTACCTGTCGTAAGAAAGCCCAGGTGACCGAAGCCGTTCCCAGACGAGGGGATTAGGAGGGTGCAGAAACGCCCGGGGCCGGGACACCAAAGCCCCACCCAAGGCCCTGTGCCTTGTTACAAAGCGCTTCAAAAACTGTTTATTCTGATTAAGTAAGGTAAGAAAGTTATATGTAAACCTATCACTATTGTTTAAATGTATGTAATAGTTAGTGTTTAAAAATCTGCGTGATAACCCAGGTTCGAATCCCGGTGGATCACATACGGTGGTAAAATTCTAGTTTCACGTACACAGCGACAGAAGGGAGGCGCCGTTGTAAAGGCATAGCTTCCCGACCAACTATGAAGATCAGGGAAATTGCTGGGTAAAAGACGTAATATAATGACAATAAACTACATTAACGACATTAGCCTAACCTAACAACCTTACCTAACCTAACCTAGTATTATGTAATAGCTATGGTGCCGCATATGGGGAGATTTTTTTTTTTTTTTTACAGTAGGTATAATTCCTTATAATGCATTTCCGCCGCTTTGGACATATATAGGAATTAAGTATGGTATATGACAACTCTAAAGTAGCCATAGAAATTTATGAGTATGCTGTGAAAGCGAAACTAGAATTAAACCCGTAAGGTATATGCTTTCATTAATTTAATTGGAGGTGTTTGGTGTTGTGGTGAAATTAATAAAATATAGCCCTAGTTTATACTGTACATGTAGTACCGGTAGGCTATGTTTGACATTAAAGACAACAACAACAACAACAACAACAAAGAGTGTGGTTTCAGTTGTTTGTATTGTTGTTGTTGTTGTTGTTCCCTAAGCTGCCTGGCCGAACAGCCCCGAGTCCCTGAGAAAGGCCATGGCCACGATCGGGCTTTCCCACAGAGCTCTCATTGAGTGTAGATTGTGTTGTTGGCGTAAGTGGTTGTGTGAAATGCAGTCTTCTATGATGTGTTTAATGGTATGGGGTGCTGTGTTACATCCCGGGCAGGTGTCGACAACGGAGTCATCCAGTCTCTTCTGATAGCTCAGGAGAGCTGGATGGTGTCCGCATCTCAGCCTGGCCAGGTGGACTCTGTCCTCGCGAGGAAGGGAGGATTCGGAAGGATGGATTTCGGGAGGTCGTGCATGCAGCTGCGTGTTGTCTGTGAGTGAGTGGATGGATCGGTGAGAGATATGAGTATGGATGTGCTTCTGGAAGTTGGTTCGGGGTGGGCAGGGAGGGAGAGAGGACAATAATTGTGTGTGATACCGTGTGCTGGGTGTTGTTTTGATATTTCTTGGTGTCTGTGGGTGTGTTGCCATGTAGTTTAGTGGGTGGTCTTGGTTCGTGGAGGCTGCTGCCAGGAATTGAGTGCCTCTCATGTCCAGATGGTCTTTGACTTTGAGGATTTTGGTTTCTTGATGTAGGTGATCTGTGGGTGCAGTAGCTGTGCAGCCTGTAATGATCTTCAGGGCTTTGTTTTGAATAGTCTGTAAGGTCTTATGATGTGTTTCAGCTAGGTTAGAAGCCCAGGCTGGGCTTGCGTATTCCATCACTGATCTTATGTATTGTTTATATACTGTGGTGGTAGTTTCTTTGTTGTGTCCAAATTTTGTGTGAGCAAGTGACCTGAGGGCGTTAAGTCTGGGTGTCAGTTTCTTTTTAATGTTTGTGGTGTGCTGTTTGAATGTCATATGAGTATCATATGTTACTCCTAGGATTTTGGGTGTGTGTGTATGTGTTAGGGGTGTGTTGTTTATGGTGAGTTGAGGGATGTATTCGTGTTCTCCTGTCCAACTTGTGAGCAGGGTTGCGGTGGATTTGGCTGGGGCTAGATTAAGTCTGTTTGTAGTGCACCAGCCATGTAGTGTGTTGAGATAGGGTTGAAGGAGATCTGTTGCTCATTTTGGGTCATGGTGTGTGCATGTGAGTGTTATGTCATCTGCATAGGAGGCTAAGTTTATTTGGGGCGTATTGGGTGTAGTTATATCGTGCATGTACAGATTGAAGAGTGCGGGCGATAGGACGGATCCTTGTGGGACTCCGTTTGGAAAGTTTCTGATTTTAGATGACTGACCGGCAAAAGATACGTGTGCACATCTGCCTGCTAGGAAGTTGGCCAGCCACCGTTTTGTGTTGTTGTGCATGTTTGTGTTGTAGATTTTGTTTGTTAGGTTGTGGCGGGGGATGGCATCGAAGGCTTTACTAATGTCGAGTGTGGCTAATAGTGATCTGTGTGGTGGTCTAGCTGAATTGATGCCGTCGAAAGCTCTTTGTGTAAGGTCTGTGAGAAGAGTGTTTGTGGAGTGCAGTGGCCTAAAGCCATGTTGTGTTGGAGCTAGGGGTAGGTCAGGTGTAATTAGTTGTAATACTAGGCGTTCCATGACTTTGGAGGGGGAGCAAAGGAGTGTGATGGGGCGGTGCGAGGAGGGTAGCGTGGGGTCTTTGTTGGGTTTGGGGAATGTGATGATGATACCATGCTTCCAAATGTCTGGTATTGTGTTGTGTGAATAGCTGTAGTTTGATATGTTAGTGAGTGCTTGTATGCCTTGTGGTCCCAGGTGTCTGAGGTGTATGTTGCTTATGTTGTCTAGGCCACAGGCGGGTGAGTGCTTGAGATTGTTGATGATATGCTTTGTCTGGTGATTGGTGAAGGGTGTATAGTCAGGGTCTGTGGGGAATTGTCTCTTACGTCGGATGACACGTCGGTCGTCTTTGTGAGGTTTTAGGTGGCTGACATGTGAAAAGTGATTGATGAGAGTGTTTGCTTGTTGTTTACATGAAGGAGTAGAGTCTGTTGTTGTGATTGCAGCATGTGATTGTGTTGTGTTGCTGTTGGAAAGTGTGATGCTGTTTAGTGTTTTGTATAGTTTTTTGGGGTTTGTTTTGTGATCAAGTGTTTGTAGGAAGTTATTCCAATTTAGTTTTTGTTGTTCTTGTATTTTGTTGTTAGTTTGGGTGTTGAGTGCTTGAATTTGTTGTGTGATGTCTTGTGTGTGGGGAGTGTTTCAGTATGTCGCGTTGTCTGATGAGGTTTTGAATTTCTGGTGTGAAGTTGGGGTTGTGTCTTTTTCTGTTACCTCTTGGAATGTGTTTCTTGTCAGCGTTTTGGATAGTTTTATTGAGTATGTGTACAGCATTGTTGATGTTAGTGATGGGTGTACTGTTTAGAGTTGTGAAGTGTTGTTCTGTCTCATTTGTGAATGCTTCCCAGTTAGCTCTTTTATAATTGGTGTATGTGTGTTTGTGGCTAGCTGGGGTGAGTCTGGTTTTGGTGGTGATAATGATCGGAAGGTGGTCAGAGCCTAAGGTTCTGACCACCCTCCAGGATGTTGTGGGGGCGAGTTCTGGGGAGCAAAAGGTGATGTCTGGAGATGATGGGTTATAGAGGGCTTGGTGAGGAATATGGGTATGTTGATGGATGTCGTTAAGGATGATGAGGTTATCGGTTTGGTTTTGTAGTACCAGCCCTCTGTCTGTGTCGGGGTTGTCGACAAACCAGGCCGACGTCTTGGCGTTGAAGTCACCACCCAGGATGATGTGTGGGGTGTTTGTGATGTGTTGTAAGTGTGGTCTGTATTCATTTGGTACTTTAGGGGATGTTTGGGGAGGGATGTATGTGTTTATGATGGTTATGTTGGAGTTGTTGCCAGTGCGTATTTTAATTGACTGTATTTCTGTTGTGTTATCATTTGGGGGGAGGAGTGATTTGGTTTGTACACTGGTTACTATGTATGATATTTCTTTGTGTACCAGGGTGATGAGTCCACCGCCCCCGCCGACAGCCCGGTCTTGTCTGATGGTGGTGAAATTATGAAATGTGGGTGTTTTTTGTGTTGTGCGGAGTTTTGTTTCTTGTAAGATGGCAATGTGTATGTTGTGTTGTTTGATGAAGTGTGAGAGTTCGTGTTTCTTTGTGTTGATGCCATCTATGTTCAGTTGAAGAATGTTAATGTTATGTGCACGATGTATGTTGGGTGCTGCTGCACGAGGATGGGGTGGGGGTGGGGGTGAGGGAGGGGCTGGGGGTTGGGATGGGTGAGGTGGGGGTGGGGATTGGGGAGCAGGAGATGGGGGTTGGAATGGATTAGGATGGGGTGTGGTGTGTTGAGTTGAGGATGTGGATGGTATGGGAAGGTTAGGTGGGTTAGGGAGGAGAGGTGGACGGGTTTTAGGGGGGGGAGTGGATGATATGGGAAGGTTAGGTGGGTTGGGGAGGAGAGGTGGACGGGTTTTAGGTGAGGGATTTGACTGGGAGAGGGAGGGGCATGAGGAACAGGTCCAGGTGTTTGTGTAGTGTTTCTTGGAGGCAAGTGTTGTGCAGGTGAAGTGGGTCCAGTTCCCGCATGAATTGCAGAGAACTGAACCCTTAGTATGGCGACTCGAAGTGATGGGTTTTGAGCAAGTTGGACATATGTATGTGAACGTGGGTCCTGGGTTGCTCTCAATGTCTCCGGCTAGAAGAAGTCTTCGAGAAATGACAGCCGGAGAGTCATTTCTCGGTGTAGGAAAAACTGTGTGATGTGTGTGTGTGGTGTGAGAGGTGTGGAAATTCCCGGCGCGACCGAAGCCGCTCCAAGGACCCGTGCCCCCAGGGAGGGGGCAGGGGATGGTTGTGACGGTTTGGCTCCCGAAACTGCGGCCGGCATCCGGTTTTCCTCCACTGGTCGTTGATTTTGTCTTCGGCTGTGGAGGGTCGGCAGCCATCCGCGGTTGGCAGCCTCGGGAGGTGGCCCCACGGCGTAGACGCCGCCACATCAGGACCTGTTTGTATTGTAATACAGTAGGCCTACTGTATAATGGTGTTATGACAATTGGGCCGTGGTTGTTGCCATGAGGTACAGAATGGGTTGAGGGAAGCTCTGCCCCTATCACACCCTGTGACATTTTAAAAATCAGTACTGGTATCATTTTTTTACAGTAGAGGGCCTAAGTAGAGTTTTACCCCACAATTTTGGTGCCGACTTCGTTGATCGCAAGATTCAACAAAGTCCCCATGCAGCATTTGCACCTGCAGTATCTGCACCACACCAGCCTTAACCGTGCTATAAGGCAGTTTACAACAAATAAATACGGTATCATGATATTACAGGAGAGTATCGCGGCGATCACTCTTTATGCATTGGGTAGCCTATCACCTTTTTTTCTAAAATTATCCCACAGCCAGCGATTATTTGCCCCTTGCTGTCATTATATATATTGATGACAATAAGTCTTGGGAGGGGTGGGAGGGTGCTTTGCCCCCCCTCAACCCAAAAAAATATCAAATAAGAAGCAAACGCAGAAAGCGGCTGACTGCACATTCAAAGTGGTGAGCGATGGGGTCGCCGCATCCCTACGCCAGAGAGAGAAAGACTAACTTATGCCAGTGAACTGCCTATAAATTATCAAAGTTTTGTCGGGCTGTTTACTGTATTTATCTCTGGCTAATATTTACATTACCATTATTGTTATTGTTTTGTTTGCTGTGTTAGGCAAGCATTACAGTTATGTTGTCCAGTTGGCACACCCGGGTGTGACCTTGTGAAGCAATGATGAACTTTTGCATCGTGATTAACCAGTAAGCATCCAGCAGTCTTCTTTCTTTGATCGGTCATTTTTCTACATGGTTTGTGGGTTGTATAATTAATTGCGTTATTGATGAGGAAGTTGGATTCAGTATAACAGCCCACTGGCACAAGTCGGCCTTTCTGATGATGATGATGCAGTTTTTACCACCATACACTCCCTGCTGAAGGGTGGGTTCCCTGATGAATCAGGGACTTAGTGAATAGTTGCCACAGATTGCTAGACCGCACCGTTCACCAACAGCACTGACATCTGCCAATAACTCACTGGCTGGCCCGAGGCTCGAACCGTCAACCTCACGGTTAGCAGGCGAACGCTCTACCAATCGAGCTACGGCCTGTGGCCGTAGGGATGCAGCGACCCAACCGCCCGCCACTTCGGTGGTGCAGTCAGCCTCTGTAACAGTTACGGTGATTTCTTGTTAATGCCTTATTGTAGCACGGTTAAGGCTGGTGTGGTGCGATTTCACCAGGTGCAAGTGCTTCAGCCCCCTGAAGCACTTTATTGAGTTTTGCTGAAACATTGTTAGCACTATACCAACATCGGCCACTGTGATGGCATGTTGGGGCTGTGTTGTGGCAAGTCTTTATTGTACTGTACTACAGTAAAGAGACTAAAACCACGCTCTATGTGGATGAAGCTGTCTTTAAACATGTATGTATGTACCAGTGTCATTATTCGTATTCATTTTTACCCTGATATTTGAATTGTGATTAGTTTTAGGCGCTTTATAAATTGTTAAAGGTGTCTCGCTAATTCAATCGCCTTATTAATTATTGACGTTATATTTGCACTTAAGTGGTTCAATAAATAAGGGTAAGGGCTCGGTATGTACTAGAATTTTTGACCGCAACTGTACTGTAAACAAACATAATACAGTACTGTACTTGTGTTGTGTTGCAGGATTAGTTTCCTCCTTGGACCTCCATCAAGCTTAAAAAAGACCTCCAAGACCCCCCTTCAAGATACATTTGTACAGTTGTCAGAAGAAAAACTTCCCGGCCAGAGGCTGGTTCCTTAAAATTACTGGTTCACTCTCGCTCGCTAGGAAACAATTCAACACCTAAATGGTATAAAAGGTCTCCAAATTGCCAAACTAATGGGGCAAACATCTAAAAGTCTGAAAACTAAGAGGGCTAAACATGAGGGTCCAGAAAAACCCTCCGGGATGTATGTAGATTCCGGGCGTACGGTCGTCATATTTACATAGGGCGATCGCCGCAGTTAACTTCGCGTCTATTTTGATGTCAATTTCTGTTTGTGTTTGATGGTATGGGGTGCTGTGTTACATCCCGGGCAGGTGTCGACGACATCCAGTCTCTTCTGATAGCTCAGAAGAGCTGGATGGTGTCCGCATCTCAGCCTGGCCAGGTGGACTCTGTCCTCGCGAGGAAGGGAGGAATCGGAAGGATGGATTTCGGGAGGTCGTGTTTGCAGCTGCGTGTTGTCTATGAGTGAGTGGATGGATCGGCGAGAGATAGGAGTTATGGATGTGCTTCTGGAAGTTGGTTTGGGGTGGGCAGGGAGGGAGCAGAGGACAGTATTTGTGTGTGATACCGTGTGCTGGGTGTTGTTTTGATATTTTTTGGTGTCTGTGGGTGTGTTGCCATGTAGTGTAGTGGGGGGTTTAGGTTCGTGGAGGCTGCTGCCAGGAATTGAGTGCCTCTCATGGCTAAGAGGTAAGAGAATATGGCCAACTTCTTCTACTGCGTGTAGTATAAGGTGACTAAAGGGAAGATGGCAGTAGTTCGGACCAATAGTCATCCTATACAGTAAAGCGTTCTTAGTGGCATTGTCTCGTTGTGGCACTGTTAAGGCTGGTGTGGTGTGGATAGATGCTACAAGGGTACTCTGCTGATTCTTGCCGAGATGCTGTTAACGCTATACCAGCATCAGTTTCATGCTTGTCATAGTGTTGTGGTTGGACTTTATTGTACTTCAGTCCAATTTACCTAATGACGGCCTATCTATCTATCTATCTATTGCCTGACGCCGCGATCCCCGAAGGGGTGGCCACGAACGAACCGCCCCCATGCACCTCTGTCCCCAGTCAGTCGACGCCCCTCCCCCCAACCAGCACCGCCTTCGTTCATGTAGTTCCTCACTCCATCCTTCCACCTCATATTCGGTCTACCTCTCCCCCTCTGTCCCTCCACCTCGCTCTCGTACACCCTCTTAGTCATTCTCTCACTTTCCATACGTTCCATATGGCCGAACCATCTCAAGTTGTTCCTTTTCACACTTTCCAGCACATCTACCTCCACACCACACCTCCTTCTTACTTCCTCATTAGTCTGTCTATCCCTCCATGTAACTCCGCACGCACTCCTTAAGTAATTCATTTCCACTGCTCTCACTCTTGGTCTGAGTCTCTCAACCAACGTCCATGCTTCGCTTCCGTACGTCAGTGTCGGGATTACCACACTGTCATGCAAGGACTTCTTCACTTCCATACTGACCACCCTATTTCTTGTTACTGCTTTTAGCGTTCCTACAACCCTCTTCCCCTGTTGTACCCTCTCCCGCACCTCTTCATCCATAGTCCCATCTTTACTCAACACACTGCCCAGATACTTAAAAGAGTTGACGATCTCCATAGCCTGACCGTTCAGCTTCACCTCACACTCTGTGACTTCACCCCTTTCGAAGACCATAACCTTGCTCTTCCCCGTATTTACCTTCAAATTCCGTTTTTCGCACACTGTTCCAAATTCATTTACCAGACCCTGCAACTCCCATTCATTATCACTCATCAGAACTGTATCATCCGCAAACAGCAGTATAGGTAGCTTCCACTCAATTCCCTCCCTTTTCAGCGATACACCAACATCCACTGCTCTTGATAGTATTTCTTTCATAACTCCATCCATATATACAGTAAACAACCACGGGGACATCACACACCCCTGTTTCAAACCAACATTCAGGTCAAAGAACTCGCTCTGCTCACTCTCCACACATACTGCCGCCTTTGCACCCTCATACATGCTCTTCACTGCTTTCAGCAACTTGCCCTCTACTCCGTATATTCTAAGTACTTTCCACAAACCTTCTCTATCCACTCTGTCATAGGTCTATCCACTCTGTCTCTAGTCTCTGTCTCTAGTACTCTGTCTCTAGTCTCTATCCACTCTGTCACGGCCTGCTGGCATCAAATGTTGCACACCCCAGACCTGGTTCTTGGCGCCCTAGGCCGGCACTCCCTGCCTAAAAGTACAGGGGCCCGAACCTGGTGGTTGTGCACGAGGAGGCTGCCTTACCAGTATGTGCATAATATCAGGCAAGCAGTAGTACTGCATATGTGCACAGGATGCTACCCTGCAACTGGTTCCTATGGGATGCTCCAAGGCTATTGGATCGTATCCCTTGTTTTAACTGGATGATGGTGCTGGGGGCTATCTCTGGGGTAGTCTGGATTCAGTGACCTGGGTAAGGTTATTTTTCCTTGCCGGCCGATTTACCCAACTATGACTTCATTCGAAACTTCTTTGGGCTTTACAGAAAGACTCTTGCAGATACATGATAAAATCGTTACCTGAAGATTGGACACAAAACAGTAAACCGAAACACTTAATTTTACTGTATTGCTGGTTTCCTATGCATGTCCTACCCTCACTGTTACTGTGTTTTGGGGGAATAGAGGTGGGAAGATAAGCTTGGCAGGAAATAAAGGTTTATAGTGCACAGTACTCTATCAATATTCAGAATTTTTTCATCCAACTTTGACATGTTGAAAAGAATTAATTTACAGTGTACACACACTGGCAATTAGTTGTGTAGTGTATTTACTGTAGTTCTAAATATTATACTGTACTGTTTTAATGTTACATTTAGCTGTTGAGGTTGCTATAGCTTTTTGGGGTTACAGTACAGTACTACAAAAACTAATTAGAAATATGTTAGTATGCTTATGATTGTCTGGACTAGTCTAGACAGAGTTTGGAATTTGTTAAGAGTTGTAAGATTTATCAGCAGAAATATATTGTAGTAGCTGTACAGTACATTAAATTAATTCATTATATAGTATTAATGTCAGTACTTTATTTTTAATAGTGTTGGTAAAATACTGTGTAGGTGTTTGCTGTACAGTATAATGAGAAAAATACCAGTAGCTATTATAATACAGTATTGTCAATTTACAATTATAATACAGTATTGTTAATTTACAATTTGAATAACAGTTACAATATACAGTTGTTGTTGTTCCCCAAGCTGCCTGGCCGAACAGCCCCAAGGCCCCGAGCAAGGCCAAGGCCATAACAGAGCGCCCCCACAGAACCCTCCCAGCCGACCACAATAAAGCCTGGAGTGACCGAAGCCACTCCATGGCGGGGAGCTGAGGAGGGTGCGGAAACGCCCGGGAAACCAAAGCCCCACCCAGGGGCCTGTGGCCCTCAGCAATTATGAAGAGAAAGTTGAGGGGCAAAGGAAAAATGTGACGCTTTGGCTTCCAATCTTGGTAGATATACAGTACTGTACGGTGTATGGAGAAATTAACGATATCATAGATGTACCGCACTACTGGTATGGTTTATCAATCTTGCTTCCTCTTACTGTACTTGATATTTTCTGCAGGACTTCGACACAGTTCACGGAGTAGGAGACAAGAAATTACTGGAGCTACGGACCCTAGGAGAGAAGGTAGCCTTGAGTACTTCTGAAGGTGGTGGTCGGGCTCTGCGGGCCACCATATCATCCATGGAAGATGCTTGGAGTTCACATATCTCCAATGTTGGTCAGTATTAAGTTAAATTACCGCTAGGCTACTTTATATAATAAATTGTACATACAGGTATTTAACATTTTACTATTATAATTTGGCAGAATGGATATATCAATTCAGTACATACATTTACATACAGTGGTTTTAATATCCATTTCCATTATGTGAGAAGAAGCGCTTTATTGCCATTTTGCTCATTGGTTCTTCAGATCACAGATGTCAAATAGCCATTGGGGCCAATTAAGGTACTTCAAAATCATTTGAATATTCTTACCTTACCTAGAAGGTTATTATATCTAACCGAGAACCCTAGCTATTACTAGTCAGCCATTACACCTTCTCTGATCTTATAACTAATTGTGCACTGTGTGATATTGTCCTAGGGCTGAAAACTTGGAATGAAAAGTATGGTTGTGGATATACTGTATATTATTAGATATGGACTTACAGTACCATAACATAATTACAGGTGTCAGAAGTGACTTGGGTTCTATCAAGGTCATCCAAAATACCTACCGGTACCTAATCTTACAGGTAACAGATCTAAAACCTTACTTATAACGAATTTTAGTTATGTTACACTACTTTATTTGAGCTTTTAGGTAATATAGATCCAACAACATTAAATTTTAGAGGTTATAAATGTTGAGTGCGAGTATTTCCTTGTGTTATTACAGGTGATGTCCGAGACAATCTGAATGTGACTCTCCAGCAGTGGTCCCAGTTTGAAGAAGACCTTGAACATCATTCATCTTGGTGCAAGGAACAGGAATCCTTCTTCAAAGATCAACCCCTATGTGCTACTCTAGAGGAAAAGAGAGAACGCATCGAGACCCTATCCCAGAGAAGAGAAGATGTTGTCCGTAATGAGCATGATATTGACATGTTCGTGGACCTGAGTCATGTCTTGATCCGTGTCTGATGTATATCGCCTCAAGCCTCTCATCACCCAGCTCAGTAATCGCCACCAGAGCCTTCAATTCTTACTAAGGAAGCTGTTACAAAATGGCATGGGATATTGTCTGACCATGAAGCATTTGAGGAGAAATTCGATGACAATGAAAAGTGGTTGGACAGCATAGAACAGTCTCTGGAGGACTTCCTTAGTCAACAGGATTCTGAGAAAAAAGAAACTCTGTTACAATATCTGCTAAGTGAGCGTGAACAAGCAATGCATCGCCTAGGGTCCATAACTACAATCGAAGAACGACTCTACCCTGATACCGCAGCAGTGGGCAGGGAGAAGATCCGACAAGATCTACGAGCTATTCGAGAGCGTTGGGAGAAGCTGGAAGGTTAAATTGTAGATCAACAGCGACAACAAGAGGCTCTATCTCTACAATGGGTCTCCTTCTCTGACAGTATACAGGCTGCACGCAACTGGTTGGACAACATGGAGAAGACTATTAATTTTGATCCTGCCAACTGGTTGTCACTGCAGGAAATCAGATCTAGACTACTCAAGCTGAAGGTTGGGGGTCATAATTGTATACTTTTAAGTGAGAGATGTATGTATGTACTCAGGCACATACCCCATAGCTGGGGGTGGCCTTCTCGAGACAGAGCCCGAACAGGGACAAACCAAAAACAAAGTTAATAATAATAAATAAATAAATAAATAAATATATAATAATATAATTATAATACTACTACTACTACTAATAATAATAATAAAAATAATAATAATTATAATAATAATTATAATAAATACAAATTCACACACATCTAGGATGCCCAGAAGATGACCCAGGCCCATTTGGTGTCTTACAGCGAAAGATTCCCAGGTCCCTTTTTTTTTTTATCCTGATAACATGATTTATACCATTGCATGTATAGTACAGTACTGTTAAGGTAAGAATGAAATAATGAAATCGATATATAATTATGTTTAGCAATCTGGAAATTATGATTAAGGAACACCCCATTGTTAACATTAATCCTCCATTACAAACCCCAATGCACTAGAATATTCAGCTATACTGTATTTAGCTACATTACTTATATTAAGCAAAGGTATATTATATCCTATAACTTTGTGTGACAGACAACCCTACAAGACATCACATCACACAAGCGTGTGCTGGACACGGTCAAAGAACGTGCAGGGTACATCCTACAAGCCTCCCCCAGCAACAAAGACGTCAATGAGGCGATCAAGGAGGTGGACACCAGACACAAGGCACTGGCAGCCAAAACCAAGAGGCATATCGAAGACCTGGAGTGGATGAAGGATAAATTGACTACCCACCAGGACCTTAGTCTTACTCATGCTGACTGGCAGAAGGATATGTGGGAGAAACTACACTCTACACAGGTTGGTTCATTTTTTAATTATTTGACTAGCTACTTGAAGTTCATTTAGTCTTGAAACTTTACCAGTATACAGGTAATGTACTACTTATGTTTAACTTTACCAGTATACAGGTAATGCACTACTTATGTTTAACTTTACCAGTATACAGGTAATGCACTACTTATGTTTAACTTTACCAGTATACAGGTAATGTACTACTTATGTTTAACTTTACCAATATACAGGTAATGCACTACTTATGTTTAACTTTACCAGTATACAGGTAATGCACTACTTATGTTTAATATACAGGTAATGCACTACTTATGTTTAACTTTACCAGTATACAGGTAATGTACTACTTATGTTTAACTTTACCAATATACAGGTAATGCACTACTTATGTTTAACTTTACCAGTATACAGGTAATGCACTACTTATGTTTAACTTTACCAGTATACAGGTAATGTACTACTTATGTTTAACAAATGTTGAGTACCGGTACTACAGTAGGCTATACTGTACTAATGTTTTCTTTTGGGAACTTTGATTATAAACTATTGAATATTACTATTTAAGCTTAATTTTGTGTCTTCTATATTTGTTCAGACTACTCTGGCAACAAAGGTGCTCTAAAGCAGCGAGTAGACCAGGTGTGTGGGTTGGAGGGAGCCAAGTGTGACGGTCGCAACTTGATCGCCCAGATCTCCGCCAACTCTAACCAGATCTTAGAGAAGCTGCCAGCCAGAGCCAAAGAGGCTTTGGAGCGAGACATCAACAACCTTAAGTAAGGAACTTGTTTCTATTAGTCACTGGGAAAGGATATAAATTGTGCCTATTCATATTAATTAAAATAAGGAAAAGCATCCATGTAAGACTGATAATTAAATTTTATAGATAATTTATTATTCTTAACACCAATAACCCCCCAAATGAAATTAATAAAAGCATATGATTAGGCCTATGCGATAACAGTATATATTAAACTCTGGGGAATTGAAGCTTCTCTTTTAGAAAAGAAAAAAAATAATCCTTTTCAAGCTACCATGAAGCTCCTTTATGTGTTGGCTGAATAGGACTTGTTAACTTTGGCAGGTAACCTATCTGAGGGGATTTATAATAGCCCATTTATCATGCTGTCCAAGAGCAGCCATGTGTGGATCACCCAGTTAATGGACCCCACCTCACTTATTTTTCTCTTTCTCTCCCTCTCTCTTTGGTTTGTATCCAGTCGGCCCTATTCAGCCTACTGTTTTAAGACGTTTATCACCATCCAGGTGTCAATATTTTCCTGGCGAGCGATAGCAAACCAGTATATAATTTTTTGTTTTTTTTTGACAGCAAGCTAAATTTGTACATTTTTCGATAGAAAAATGTCTACGGCAAAGCCGGATTTCTCCATACAATGCTGGCTCGCTATCGCTCGCCAGGAAGAAATTGACACCTTGATGGGGAAAAACAGTTGGCTGAATGGGGCCGAATGGATACAAGCCAGGAAAAGAGAGAAAAGGAGAGAAAGATAAAAAAAGCCGGTGACCCTCCTTAACTAAACGTAACGTTTGTGTAGGTATGAGCTAGCGAAGTGTGCCAGCACCCTGGCTGATGTGAAGCATGGGCTTGAGGAACGGCTACAGCAGTGGCACGACTACGAGGGCACCTACGATCGCATCCTCTCCTGGCTGGGGGACTCGGAGGCCGCCCTCAAGAACTACGCCCCCAAGTGTACACTGCAAGAGAAGACCGAATAACTCGAGCGCTTCCAGGTTTGTTCACTGGCTATTATAATGTAAAACTTGCAAAATAAACAAACCAAAACTGGGACGACACAAGATAAATGTAAAAGAACTAATCAAAATCGCTATGTGAAAATAACGCTTTGTTTTGAATAGTCTGTAAGGTTTTATGATGTGTTTCAGCTAGGTTAGAAGCCCAGGCTGGCCTTGCGTATTCCATCACTGATCTTATGTATTGTTTATAAACTGTGGTGGTGGTTTCTTTGTTGTGTCCAAATTTTGTGTGAGCAAGTGACCTGAGGGCGTTAAGTCTGGGTGTCCGTTTCTTTTTCGTGTTTGTGGTGTGCTGTTTCAAACCTGTTTGAATGTCATATGAGTATCATATGTTACTCCTAGGATTTTGGGTAAGTGTGTATGTGTTAAGGGTGTGTTTGTGTTTTCCTGTCCAGCTTGTGAGCAGGGTTGCGGTTGATTTGGCTGGGGCTAGATTAAGTCTGTTTGTAGTGCACCAGCCATGTAGTGTGTTGAGATAGGGTTGAAGGAGATCTGTTGCTGTTTTTGGGTCATGGTGTGTGCATGTGAGTGTTATGTTGTCTAAGTTTATTTGGGGTGTATTGGGTATAGTTATGTCGTGCATGTACAGATTGAAGAGTGCGGGTGATATGACGGATCCTTGTGGGACTCCGTTTGGAAAGTTTCTGATGCTAGATGACTGACCGGCAAAAGATACGTGTGGACATCTGCCTGCTAGGAAGTTGGCCAGCCACCTTTTTGTGTTGTTGTGCATGTTTGTGTTGTAGATTTTGTTTGTTAGGTTGTGGCGGGGGATGGCATCGAAGGCTTTACCAATGTCGAGTGTGATCACTAGATAAGTGATCTGTGTGGTGGTCTAGCTGAGTTGATGCCGTCAAAAGCTCTTTGTGTAAGGTCTGTGAGAAGAGTGTTTGTGGAGTGCAGTGGCCTGAAGCCATGTTGTGTTAGAGCTAGGGGTAGGTCGGGTGTAATTAGTTGTAGTACAAGGCGTTCCATGACTTTGGAGGGGGTGCAGAGGAGGGTAGCGTGGGGTCTTTGTTGGGTTTGGGGAATGTAATGATGATACCATGCTTCCAGATGTTTGGTATTGTGTTGTGTGAATAACTGTAGTTTGATATGTTAGTGAGTGCTTGTGGTCCCAGGCGTCTGAGGTGTATGTTGCTTATGTTGTCTAGGCCACAGGCGGGTGAGTGCTTGAGATTGTTGATGTGCTTTGTCTGGTGATTGGTGAAGGGTGTATAGTCAGGGTCTGTGGGGAATTGTCTCTTACGTCGGATGACACGTCGGTCGTTTTTGTGGGGTTTTAGGTGGCTGACACGTGAGAAGTGATTGATGAGAGTGTTTGCTAGTTGTTTACATGAAGGAGTAGAGTCTGTTGTGATTGCAGCATGTGATTGTGTTGTGTTGCTGTTGGAAAGTGTGATGCTCTTTAGTGTTTTGTAGAGTTTTGGGGGGTTTGTTTTGTGATCAAGTGTTTGTAGGAAGTTATTCCAATTTATTATTTTTTTTTTTCTTGTATTTTGTTGTTAGTCTGGGTGTTGAGTGGTTGGATTTGTTGTGTGATGTCTTGTGTGTGTGGGGTGCTGGTGAGTGTTTCAGTATGTCGTATTGTCTAATGAGGTTTTGAATTTCTGGTGTGAAGTTGGGGTTGTGTCTTTTTCTGTTACCTCTCGGAATGTGTTTCTTGTCAGCATTTTGGATAGTTTTATTGAGTATGTGTACAGCATTGTTGATGTTAGTGATGGGTACGCTGTTTAGAGTTGTGAAGTGTTGTTCTGTCTCATTTGTGAATGCTTCCCAGTTAGCTCTTTTATAATTGGTGTAAGTGTGCTTGTGGCTAGCTGGGGTGAGTCTGGTTTTGGTGGTGATAATGATCGGAAGGCGGTCAGAGCCTAAGGTTCTAACCACCCTCCAGGATGTTGTGGGGGCAAGTTCTGGGGAGCAAAAGGTGATGTCTGGAGATGATGGGTTATAGAGGGCTTGGTGGGGAATATGGGTATGTTGATGGATGTTGTTAAGGATGATAAGGTTATCTGTTTAGTGTTGAAGTACCAACCCTCTTGTCTGTGTCGGGGTTGTCGACAAACCAGGCCGACGTCTTTGCGTTGAAGTCACCAGCCAGGATGATGTGTGGGGTGTTTGTGATCTGTTGTAATTGTGGTCTGTATTCATTTGGTACTGTAGGGGATGATTGGGGAGGGATGTATGTGTTTATGATGGTTATTAAAATGTAAAACTTGCAAACTAAACAAACCAAAATTGGGACAAGGACAATATAAAGTCAAATTAAATTATCAAAATCGCTATGTGGAAACAACGTTTACTAAAATGAAAATTATTAAATAAAAGAACACAATCCACCACATAGGGTGTACATCACTACATGAGCAAGTTAATCTGTTTCCCAAGCAAACCAATCGCACATATAACAACGCACTATCGTCACGTTAAAGGAAGTAGTCAAGTTTGGGAAGTCCGGGACGTTCTGGCAAATTTTACTAAACTCTGCATGAATAAAGAAACTACATGTTAAATGTCAAAATATTATTTAAAATCAAATTTGCAACATGACAAGACATTAACAATAGTAAAAAATACAAATATTGATAAGATATCTATACTATTACAAAATAATATATAAAATACAGTACAGCACTCACTAACGATAGTGCTATCGGGTAGGTACCTGTAAGCATAGCATGCCTCAAGTGACCCCTATCAATAACTACCCTACAAATAACCTACATTTATAGCACAAATAAACTAAGGAAATCGCAAAAGTAAGCAATTGATACTATCGACAATGAATACATATAATATAAAGAGAAATAATTGCAAAATATGAAGTAACAACAGATTTAAACAAAGAGTACTCTTTTAACAAGAACAATAAATTTAAAAATCATCAATATTAATAATAATAATAATAATAGAAAAAGAAAAAGATAAACAATAAATACAGACAAAAAGTAAGCAGAGGTTATACAAGAAACTTCAAGTTAAAAACGCTTGATTAAAATTATTGATGTCAAATTTTAGAATACAGTCACAATAATTGACCCTAAAAAGATTAAATTTATGGAACAATTTACTTGCCTCAAAACCTCTGTCCACTAAGAGTCTGTATAGTAACCTAGCTCTAGCCCAAAAGTCATCTACTTTAGTGCAGATTTTACAAAATCTTATTAATTGGGAATAAAAACAATTATAAGTGATTTTACTATCGATATTACTACTAGGGAAAGGAAAGTTTATTACGTTAAAATTAAAATCATCAACTTTGTGATATACTTTAAGTATGCACTGTTCATTAACAATCTCTATATTTATATCAAGAAAATTTTCAACTTTATAATTTACGTTACATTGTGTGAGGGGAATAGAATTAGGGTAAATAAGTTTAGCAACTTGATTAAAATTTAACAAATTGCAAACAAGAATATCATCAATATATCTACTATTATTACTTAACAGTTTAGCAAGTGCTAATTTTTCTGGAATTTTATTTTTCTTGCTACTGTCAACTAAGTCTTTTATATATTTAAATTCTAAAGCAAGCAAGAATAAGTCTGCAATTAAAGGGCTAGCATTTCCACCCATAGGAATTCCTAATATTTGCTTGAAAATGTACGGCCCGAATCTAACATAAGTATTGAAAAGGAGGAATTTAAGGGCATCTTTAAGTTTAGTTCTATCAAAATATACAGAACTAGTGGGAGTAGAGCTAAGTGATGCATTATTAAAATATGTATAAACATTTATGAAATAATTACCATTCCTAACGAACCTGTCAAAGTGCAAATCTATAATAAAGCAAAGCTCTGAATATACTAAATCTAAAGGCAAATTGGTATACAAAGTTGAAAAGTCGAAGCTATGTACCGAGGTAACTTTCGGCATGGTATTTATTTTATCAATAACTTCTAACGAATTGTCAACACTCCAATAATAGTTAATGCCAGTTCTTCTCATGATGGTATTACAATATCTTTTATGAGTACTTTTAATGTATTTTAAGCAATTTACTACTTGTTCTGATAGAGTTTTAGTGGTAGCAAATTTTGCTCCGGCAATAAAGCGATATTTATAAGGTCTTTTATGAAATTTAGGTAACATGTATAATTTTGCAATGCACTTGTTCTTATCAGAAAGTTTAATATCAAATATTATATTTTTCTTGGTATGTTCATCGATTAAGTTATCAATATTCAGATTATTTTGAATTGTTGGAGTCGTTGCTAGTGCGTATTTTAATTGATTGTATTTCTGTTGTGGAGTTTTGTTTCTTGTAAGATGGCAATGTGTATGTTGTGTTGTTTGATAAAGTGTGAGAGTTTGTGTTTCTTTGTGTTGATGCCATCTATTTAATTGGAGAATGTTAATGTTATGTGCACGATGTAGGCTATGTTGGGTGCTGTTGCACGAAGATGAGGTGGGAGTGAGGGTGGATAGGGTTGGGATGGGTGAGGTGGTGGTGGAGGTGGGGATTGGTGTGCAGGAGATGAGGGTGAGAATGGATTAGGTTGGGGTGTGTTGAGTTGAGTTGAGGATGTGGATGGTATGGGAATGTTAGGTGGGTTGGGGATATATTAACTGTATTCTGGCTATCATTAGACAGTTTTATTAAGTTTAAGGAGAACCTGTGGGAGTTAATAGATTCATTGCAATAGTTTTATATTCTCTTGAAACAGATTAACTTGCTCATGTAGTAATGTACACCCTACAGTATGTGGTGGATTGTGTTTTTATATTTCTAAATTATATTTTGCTTAGCCCCTGGTTCCCGGAAGGGCTCTGAGGCACCCATAACAAACTAGGGCCAGGAACACGGATGGGCTCTGAGGCACCGGAAGCTTGAGAGCCTGTAAGCTTGTTTTGAAAGCCGTCCGTCCGACGCATATAAACACAGCCGGTTGGACCGACGCCGCGAACCTCCGAACACAAGAAGGAGAGTCGTCGTTTTTTTTTTTGTGTGGCTGTGTGTTGTTTCAGTAGTGAAAAGTGTCATATGACTAACATCGCCACGAAAATCGTCATCACAACTGAACCAGTTGACTTAGAGAACTCTACTCAACGCCAGTCTACAGGTACGAAACACATCTACGCTTGGAGATGTGTGGGAATGCGGTAGCAGTTAAAATAACAAAGATACGGTAGCCTAGGCGAGACGTTTTTCGGCCAAATCACCCGTGTTTCAGGGATATCTTATAGAATGCGAAGCCGGTCTGTGAGGGTTAAGGGGGCCGGCCGCTTTTTAACAGGGGGTGTCACTAAACTTGGTCCGATTTCAATAACATTTTGCATACATACTGTATAGAGGATGATTTGACAAGGATTTGTTTTCAATTGTTTTTTTATCGTAGGTCAATTAGTTCCTGAATTAGGGTGGAAATTAGCTCGAAAATAAAACAAATATTCGGAATTCGAAACCCAAGCACTATAATATTTTCAGAGGGATCAGACAACTCAGGACAAGTGGTTTTACAACTCTCTTGATCCATTTTTTTTTTTTTTATCTACTTGCGGAATTAGGCGACTTGGAAATTAGGTAATGATTTTGTACTCGGTGCTTAGCTACATATGCCAAGGGGCTGTGTCTCAAATTTAAAAAAAGGCGTCGAGCTTTATAGAGCATTTCACGCGCTTTCCAATGGTATATACTGTAAAACATTCCTAGAGGCCCAATAATACATTAATTATTTGATCCCAAAGTGCGACAAAACAGGTGTTGAGAAAAACGTGAAAGTCTAAGGTAATTGGGTGAACATTTTTAACTTAATTTGTTTTGGTTTACAATATTTTACGCAGGAACACGGCAGAGTAGAAGATACAGCTTTTGGGAGGTTGTAGAGTATTTTACGCTCTTTCCATTTATATATGGAAGACCCTCGTACGACCAGTAGTTATTGAGCATGTCAATTTCAAAGTTCGCTATATAACGTTTTTAGAAATACAGGAAAAGTTTGGAAAACATAAAAAAAAAAAAAAAATCCAATGGGTTTTCACTAATAACATTTCACTGGCTTATGAAGGGATGTTGAATACACACATTTTAACACCTAATGGTATTTTCAAGATTTTGAGCTTTTTAAGCCTAAAAAGCGGCCGGTTCCCTTAAGCATTGTTTCCACATAGCCTAGCGATTTTGATAAGAATATATATATATATATATATATATATATATATATATATATACCGTATATAATATATATATCGTATATAATATATATATATATTTTTTTTTAAAGGGATGAGGTCACGAGGAACCTATTTACCCTGGCATAGACCTATTATACTGTTAGGCGATCAGAACAGAGGCAAGGGGTGTGAGGAGATTGCCCAACTATCTCCATCAGCCGAGAATCGAACTCGGTCCTCCCGGTTACAAACTGAGCGCTCTACCATGTCGCTACTGGTCATCCCGCCTTTATTTTGTCTTTGTCCCAGTTTTGGTTTGTTTATATTGCAAGTGTTATCATTTATTACAGTATTAAATATTTTGTGTTTATATTGGAGGTAACATTACAGAATACTATATCACAGTTTAGGAATTTTGTTTTGGTAATGATGGGTCAATAAGAGAATTTATTCAGTACCCCTTATATTTCTAGAAGTCCTCCTAATAGTAAAGTTGAGGGGCATACACTGAAGCATTGCGTAGCTGCGGTGTTCTCTGTCTCCTTGACCTTTAGAGCATGCGGTTATTAAGCCAATACAGGGTTAACTGACCTTGGATTATATGTAACCCTTTCAGTATTATGATCCCGTTGTTGTTCCTTTGTTTATACAGTATGTGTGATTAGTTTGCTTGGGGAACATTAACTTGCTCATGTAGTAATGTGGTGGATGCGTTGTTTTATTTATAAATTATTGTTTTGCTTAAGCGTTGTTTCCACATAGCGATTTTGATAAGTTGTTTTGTCTTTTTACTGTGTTCGTCCAAGTTTTGGTTTGTTTATTTTGCAAGTTTTACATTATAATTGTAGCTATCAATTCACCACTTGCGAGTTTCAGGCTATAAGGAAGTTGGAGCTGTAGACATCGATATTTAGCAGAATTACCAGATAAGATATGGTTGCAATGCATTTATTTATAAAATCAAATTAAACATAGTTTTCTATCCATCAGAACCCTACATTAATTATTATTGCATTTCTGTTTAAGATCGATGCTTACGGTTCCAACTTCCTTATAGCCTGAAACTCGCAAGTAATCAATTGACAAGTTTATTCGGTTAGGACGAAACTGTGAAAGGTAGCGAGTTAATTGACCACTTGCGAGTTTCAGGCTATAAGGAGTGGTGACGTAAACATCGGTATTAAACAGAAATACAATAATATAGTTGATATCTAATGGATAAAACGTATGTTGAAATGAGTTGTATGTATTTATAAATGTACTACAACCGCATTTTAGCTGGTAATTCTGCTAAATATCAATGTAAAAAAATGTCCAACTTTCTTATAGCCTGAAACTCGCAAGTGGTCAATTGAGATACCGGTACTGTAGTATTTTTCAGTTAGATTATAATGTAAAACTTGCAAAATAAACAAACCAAAACGTATACGAACACAGTAAAAAGACAGTTAGATTTCTAACAACCTTCCTAAAGTGGAAGTTAAATCTTCAAGGCAGTAACATTAGGTCATTTAGTATTAGTCTCATAGGTCTGGCAGGTCTTTTAGTATTATGATGCCTTTATTCTGGCTATCTATAGACAGTTTGACTCAGTTTATGAAGAATTTGTGAAAACCAAGGAGTTGCATATTCTATATCGATATCTATTTACTCAGGCACATTCCCTTTTTTATTCTTTTTTGTTTTTATCTGGGGGTGGCCGACTTGAGACAGAGCCCAAACAGGGACAACATAACACAACAGAAAAATAATGAACACACAAAAAGTTGCTTATTAGTCTGCAGTTATCACTTACCGGTACTCCGTCGTCGACACCTGCCCGGGTTGTAACACAGCACCCCATACCATTAAACACATCATAGAAGACTGCATTTCACACGACCACTTACGCCAACAACACAATTTACACTCTTTGAGAGCTCTGTGGGATAGCCCGACCGTGGCCATGGCCTTCCTTAAGGACTCGGGGCTGTTCGGCCAGGCAGCTTAGGGAACAACAACAACAACAACCGGTACTTCATGTGGTGATGGGCTGGTCTATCAGAGTGAGAACTGAGCAATCTCTGCCATACCCATAGCCTACTCTGACTGTTCCTTTTACTTATATATTTTCTAGATCTCAAGTGACGGCGTCTCTAACGTGGATTGACCTCCCAATCTACCAAGATTGGAAGCCAAAGCGTCACATTTTTCCTTTGCCCCTCAACTTTCTCTTCATAATTGCTGAGGGGCACAGGGCCCTGGGTGGGGCTTTGGTTTCCCGGGCGTTTCCGCACCCTCCTCAAGCTCCCCGCCATGGAGTGGCTTCGGTCACCCAGGCTTTATTGTGGTCGGCGGGGAGGGTTCTGTGGGGGCGCTCGGTTATGGCCTTGGCCTTGCTCGGGGCCTTGGGGCTGTTCGGCCAGGCAGCTTGGGGAACAACAACAACAACCAGTACTTCTATAGGTCCTTCCAAAGTTACGTACTCATTTTGCAGTATCCTTTACCCATTCGGTATTGTGATGCCTTTATTAATGTTATTGTGGCCATCATTAGAAAATTTTATTCAGTTTAGGAAGAACTTGTTGAACAGGGTGTGAAATGAAAGCCAAATCCATTTTTTTGTTTCTTTATTTTTGTACATGTATAGCGGAAAGTATGGTTTATAGTTCGAAATATGTCTTGGGGAAATGATAAAATGGCCAAAACAACACTACTGTACTTGATAATTTTCCTATATGCCTTTTTTGAGTTACAGAGGGTAGAAGTCATGATTTCTCGCCTACTTACAGCGAATAGACTATAGGTATCCTCCTCCCCTTGTAAAACTCACCTACTAGACGAGACCGAGTACGGGGCGAGGGAACATGAAAGTGGTCCCGGACCCTAAGAATTGGAACTTTAAATTTTGTTTCTGTTCGGGCTCTGTCTCAAGTTGGCCAACCCCAGCTATAGGGTATGTGCCTGAGTATATACCTACATACATATATATACCTACATACATATATAGTATTTATGTATTAGTTTATTATGATGACAAAGTGATGCCCCAACACAAAGACGTGACTGATTGATCCGTAGCTGATGATATTATGTTATTCAATAATTTAAGTTTTTACATTATTGTCATCCAGAAGTTAATTGAATTTTCATCAACAGGTTGGCAGCCATGGAGTGATGACAGTTTATAATGGATAAAACACTCCAAGTTGAAAATTTAGGTACGTTGTATGCTATATATACAGTATATAGCCTATATATATATTTTTTCCCCGTTTGGACTCTGTCTAGTCTGTCTAGAGTCGGCCACTCCAGCTATGGGGTATTGTGCCTGAGTATATAAATGATTTACATTTTAATTTAGCCTGCTCATACATCTTACTGGTTGTAGTTTGATATTATTCTTATGATGAATATTTACTTTTTTCCGTGAATCAAATGATCCTGCAGATCCAATTCTGAAACTCAAAAGTTGTGTCAAGTCATTAACATATTGCTTACACATTATAAATATACTGTACTTACTGTTTCAGGTGTGGCATGGGGGTAAACACGAGGAAGAAGGGGGACCATAAAAACCGGCCCAGCTCCCCTTAAGCTGACATACAAGTTGCCACCACCACCACTGCTAATGGGAACAAGGATGGATGTTGGGGACTGCTTTCTGGAAGGTAATTACTGAACTGTATAATGTACAATATCAAATCAACAATGAATTAGAAAGGCAAGATCCTGTGTAGCGGGGAGAACTGCTTTTGAGATGCCTATTTACTAAACAAAACATTGAACAATATCTTTAAGGGGAGGTTTTTAGTTTTTTTTCTACTCCTCCAGCAATCTTAAAATTTCACCCCTTGACCCTCTTTCAAGATAAATTTGTACATTTTTCGGTAGAAAAATGTCCCGGCAGAAAGCCGGTTCCTCTTATATTACAGGCTCGCTATCTCTCGCCAGGATAAAATCGACACCTAAATGGCACGAAAGGTCTTAAAATTGACAGAAATGAGTCGAAAGTTCTTAAAATCGTCAAAATAATGGGGCGAATGTCTTAAAATTAGAAAAGCAATGGGGTTAAACATGAGGGAGAAAGGAGTCAAGAAAAAAATCCATCAAGTGGAAATCGTCCCTTAACCTAACCAAAACCTAACCTAATCTAGTAAATTCGTGGACTATTTATGAATGTAAAATGTAAAAATATATTGTAACATTACCAAATGTTTTGAGATATAAGCACAGGTCTCCCCGCTACATAAGGTTACTGTTATACACTTGAAATAGTAGAAGTGAATTAGTGCCTATAGTATTTATTTATCCTCGTCTGTACCACAACGCCTTTTTAATTTTATTCTAGCTACCGGTATATTTAGACGATATTGTTTAGTTTAAGAAGGATCTGTGGTTGTCAAAAGGGATAGGTGAGATAGTTCGAAGCCTGTTAATTGTTGGAGGCCCTTTTGAAACTGAATAAAATCATCTAATAGCAGCCATAATGAAATTAAAAGGACGTCGCCGGTACAGAAGGGGTTATTAGTTATGATGACAAAGTGATCCCCCAACACAAACACGTGACTGATTGATCCATAGCTGATATTTCTTTATTAATTTAAGTTCTTGCATTGTTGACATCCAGACGTTAATTAAACTTTGATCAACAGGTTGGCAGTAATGGAGTGGTACCAGTTTATGATGGATAAAACACTCCAAGGTGAAAATTTAGGTACGTTGTATGCAGTACATGTATTTGTTTAACCGGAAAATGCGATAGGCCCGTTTATTACAGTTTCACCAGTGCTAAAGATTTTGCTTCAATTCGGACAGAAGGTACTTAACTGAAAATTAAACACAGTGGATGCTTGGTGATGGTGAAAAGCCCCCAGATGATACCTTCCTCATATTCATCATCATCAATCTAATGCATCGCTTCCAGAGGAAGTGCCCCAAAAGGGATGGCCATGGCAGAAACTGCCTTCAGGTACCAAGACATGCCCCCACTGACCCACTCCACAGTGCCTTTTCCACTAAGTGGATTATGACTATTAACACTGAAGGAGCAGACCCAGAGCAGTCCCTTACCCGGATGGCAGTTCCACCACTGTTGTTGTTGTCGTTCCCCAAGCTGCCTGCCCGAACAGCCACTGTTTTGCTATTTTATTTACTCCAGTGGGGCCTTGGCTGGAAGCATACCAAGCACAGGAATTTTCTGAAGATAGGAACCAGTGGTCCTCTGCTCCAGATTCCAGTCATAAAACTATATTGTCCCGATATGACAGCCTGGAGTGGAGACAACTATTTATCACTAGCCCATCCAATGTTTGGAGTCTTATGAATTTTTTTGTTTAATTATTGAGTACATTGTTTTTACCCTTTTTGAGCAATATATATTTTAGCTTACCTCTGTCTTTGAAATTATAGTAGTCCTGATGACAAAGTGATCCCCCAACACGAACATGTGACTGATTGATCCGTAGCTGATGATATATTCTAACATACCGTATATACAGTACTTGTTCCCATAATGCAGTTATAGAACTCATGTTTATACTTTCATTGACAGGTTGGCAGAAGTGGAGTAATCACTTGAGGATGGTTGAGCAAGATACCAGTAACTTTGAGGTAAGTTGATTTTATCTTGTTAACAATTTGTTAGTTTCTGTGGTAGATTGTGTTCTTTAATTATTATGTTACCTCCACCAACCGACTTTACTCCTAAACTCAATTAATGAAATCAACAAATACATGTGGCAGTCCAGGGATTCGAACCTAGGATGCTCACACCGAAATTCAGTACATTCAAAATATTATTTTAATAAGCGTAATTTCCACATCGATTTTGATCAGTTTATTTGCCTTTATCTTGTGTCGTCCCAGTTTTGGTTTGTTTATTTTGCAAGTTTTACATTATAAATACAGTATTGTATGATGACCAAGTGTATGTTGAAATTAGATATAGTAGATAGTATAACTGATTTGGCTTTACTTTAGTATATACATTTTGCAGTGGACTACATACATACTTTGATAGTGATGACCTAGTGATCCCCCAGCATGACTAAGTGACTGATTGATCCATATCTGATTAGATTTATTTATCATTTAAGACTATTTTTACTATAAAAAAGCTACATTTATACTTCTATTTTACAGTTTGACTTGAGAGAAGAGAATGGAAAACCACTCGCATATACTGGTAAGTTGCATTATGTATTATTAAGAATCAATGTATGTATATACTCAGGCTCATACCCCATAGCTGGAGGTGGCCGACACGAGACAGAGCCCGAACAGGGATAAAAAAAAAAACAAAAAAAAAACAACAACAACACAGAAATAACATTACACAACTAGGTTGCCCAGGAGAAGACCCAGAGACCTTGGCCCATTTGGGTTCTCCAACAAAAGACTCCTAGACCTCCCGGAGAGGTTCCGGTCTCAGCAGGCAGACACGCAGCAACAAGATTATGTAATGTCACCGTGGATGTTTAATGTATTTACGAATGGTGTGCTGAGGGACATAAAAATGAGAACTGCGGGTAGATGATTGGGTTTAGTAGGAAAGAATGGTGGGGATTTGGAGTTGAATCAATTGCTGTTTGCTGATGACACAGCGTTGGTGGCGAATTCTGTGAAGCTGAGAACTTCTAATGTAAAACTTACAAATTTACAAACCAAAACAGGGACGATATGATATAAAGACAAAAGAACTTGTCAAAATCGCGATGTGGAAATAACGCTTTAGTAAAATATGATTTTGAAATAATCGAACACAAAACCACCACATTGCAATGAAGTGTTCAGTTATACTTATCCCCTTTTCAATGTTATTCTAGCTATATTTAGACAATTTTGTGCAGCTTAAGAAGGATCTGTGGTAGTAAAAAAGGTTAAGTGAGATAGTTCGAAACCTGTTATTTGTTGGAGGCCCTTTTTAAACAGAATAAAATTGTCTATTAGTAGCCAAAATAAAGTTAAAAATGCGTCCCCGGTACAGGGGTTATGGTCGATCAAGTCTCCTCTGTTGTCGTCGATGAAGGAGTCGCCCCACAAGTAGAGAATGGTAAAGGTCTCCCTCACTATCCGATGCCCCGATTTACGATATCATTATAGGTTTTTAGGTGTTTGGGTTTTGGCTGGTCCGAGAACGCATCCCCATTTATATTAGGGTTCGCTATAGGATTTTTTCCATATAAGATCGGGTTTTAACCCTTTTTTGGCGGCGCCCGGCTATTGTCGAGTGAAATAAATGTGGCCTATGTGGCGGTTCACGGCTATTGTCGAGTGCAATTTTGAGCACGTAATGTGCTCTGAGAGAGAGCGGAGCGGTGGGAGGAGCGTAGGTTACCTCATGACCGCTTGCTACGGTGGCCGTGGAGCTACTGAGATGTACACCTTTTTACTCCACCCCCTCTCACTCGTTTCACACGTAATATTGTAAGAAAATGACCGTATTTTACCGATTTTGCCCTTCGGTTGCACGATCGTTGCAAGACAACCAGTGATCGTAGAAGGATGGTTCTGGTGTCATTGGAAATCTGAATTAACGCCCTTTCAGGGATACATACTTGTATTACGCTCTGGCTCTTGTTTATGCATGAAAACGACCACGGAAACAAGCTCGTTTACGGTAAAACCCCCTGCTGGGCGGCACAGTCAAATATACTCCACCAGCCGCTCTTTGAGTGTTAGGAACGTAACCCATCGTAAATCGAGGGACACTTGTAACTTAAATGTTAGATGATAACACTATTATAATGTACAGTATAATTTGCAAACCAAACAAACCAAAACAGAAAGTGCACAATATAAATTCATATCACCAACCCACCAATTAACTTACAAATAAACCTAATTAATGAAACGATGAATACATGTGGTACTCCATGGATTTGAACCTAGGATACTTGCACCAAAATTCTGCGCACTAACCATTACACTATCACGACCGTTAAAGGCTTATGCACAAGTCTACGATATACAACCCAAAAGAACCCATCAATGGGGAACAACAACAACAACAACAACCCATCAAAATCACCATGCGGAAAGACCGCATTGAAGATTTAGCAAAATAATAATAAAAACATTTAAAGTTTATAGCTTATTGTAATAAGTAACACCCCGTTCTTTCATAGCCACCTCCTTGGGGATCAAGGCGTCTGACAATGAATATCATAATTACTTTTACCAGTATAAGCTATACAACCCTATCTTGTCATATAGAATTAATTAAAATTGCTATGGTATTCATTTTGTTATATGACAAATGTGGGATATTCCCACTTTAAAATCCTTACATTTTAAAAATATAGTAGTAAGAGAAATCTACAGACCAAATTCCCTCTGCATGTAGGGACCAACGTTCAGAGGGCTTAAGATAAAAATAGTTAAGATAATATAGATGATGAACCTTTTTATATTTGGTGAATAATATGATCCTGCAAATCCAATTCTGAACATTTTACTGTGTATAGAAATAAGTTAGTGGTTATCGGGATGATGTTGTTATACTTGTTTTTTCAGGTGGTAATAACCGCCCTGACTGGTGTAGATGGTGTAGCCGACTCAAGACAGAGCCCGAATAGGGACAACACAACACAACAGAACACACAAAACAATGAACACACAAAACACAAATTCACACACATCTAGGTCACCCAGGAGAAGACCCAGAGACCAGGGATCACCAAGGTCCATACATACATACATACATACATAAATTTAAAGACCAAACGCTCCACACTAAGCGCGGTTCTGGTCTCACGTCCTAATGGCGGCGCTCCAGGCAGCCCTGTTAAGAGCTGCCTCACTTGTAGGTTCTTTGGTTTAAGATAAGACTAATGAATTAGTTTAATTTGTATGCTATGACATGATAGCTTAATGAGGTAATGCTTGGTTTTTATGGTCGCCTTCTCCCTCGTGTTTAGCACCATTAGTTTTAGATTTTAAGACGTTCGGCCCTTTAGTTTGGCGATTTTAAGACCTTTAGCTCCTTTTCGTTGTGTAAATACAGCTAGAAAAAAAATATAACAAGCGTCGCTGGTACTCAAAGGGTTAACATATAAAACTTTAAAGCTAACTCAAAGGTTATTGTTCAAATTAATATAACGAACTCATTAAAATTAAAAACTATCAAGACGACATCACACTAAACAAAATCTTTATGTAGAAAAATGCTCTTAAATTTATTGGAAATTTAACTTTGAAAATAAAAAAACTATTAATATCCACATATCTGTACACCACTACCATGCAATCATGTAATTAGGTCCTCGGCATTATCAACAACAAGTTACTGTGCCACTGACAGCTTTGTCTTGATAGTGAAATTGTTATGCCAGGTTTTTACTGGGGTTTGATTGGTTTGATTAAGTGGGTTCTTCCTAACTGGAGAAGTCAA
The DNA here is from genome assembly GCA_032716605.1 of Paralithodes platypus. Taxonomy (NCBI): domain Eukaryota; kingdom Metazoa; phylum Arthropoda; class Malacostraca; order Decapoda; family Lithodidae; genus Paralithodes; species Paralithodes platypus. The sequence goes on along the minus strand of CM064566.1, from coordinate 54,843,720 downwards.
TATTGTTTTACCACAGACACAGAAAGAAAATAGAGGATAATTATCACAAGACGTGCATTCATATTCCATTTATTGGCACAAGAATATCGCATACGTAAGGCTAGAACAAAATGGTCAAGAACAACAATAATAGATGCACTAACGAGGCTCCACTACGTCTGACTCGTAAGACTGGATTATTCTATGTAATATCTAAGTGAGTATGGGGGACCGCTTTCTAATTGAAAGATTACACTTGTCCTGTATTTATTTCAGAGATAAGAATAGCACTCCTTTCAATCGAGGATTTACACTTGTGCTTAGAAAGGCTACGTAGTAATTATATATGTGAACTTTTGTTTTTTACCTGCGTAGAGTTATTCTGGATTGGAAGCTGAACGTAATTATTTTCTCTGTTAATTCACTATGGTGCATACGAATAAGTTAACTTGAATTTATTTGTTTTACCAGAATTATTATCAGTACTTCCCTGATTTATTTGGGTTTCACTAGTACTGTACTTTCCTTCTCTCGCTTTTTGCATAAGCTCGTAGTATCCGATGTTTCTAGAATACTTCTTTATATATACCCGGTAGATATATTTTGACTACTTTCCACTTTTTGATCTTTGTATACTCTTTCTCTGAGAAGACACTAAGTATATATTCTTTCCACAGTTAGATCCTCTATAACTTATAGGTATAACAACTTCACTTTAGATGTGTAGAATAAGTAATCCAATCTTCGGTAGATGCATTGGCCGTGGGGGGGTTGTCCTGTCGTAACTGGGTTAGCACAGTTTTACTAGAGTTCTTGAATTGGGACCTTGAATACTATCTACCTAGCCATCGCAAAGGTAAAATAGAATCGAGTTAACGCATGAGTGAACTGACTACTCTGGTCTTTGAAAGAACTTTGATGCAGAACGGAGGGTTGATGAGTTTCTTGCGGTTTGGTCTATCCCGGATAAAGCTACTATCCCTTCGGTAGCGTACTTATATCCACAATAGCGTCGGGGTTGGGGTAGGGGAGGATATTAGTTAGCTTCCTTCAAAGAGTCTAATAAACCAGCCTTGTTGATACCCACTTCAAACAATTATTATTGGCGAGTGACTTCAGTATCGCAATTGTTTTTCTGTCCATCGACCACAAGAACAATTCTTCAACTGAGCCCTCAATCTTCAAGCTGTCCTTACGCCCATTGACCACAAGAAACGGCTCTAAATTGAGATACTTAAATGAAAATCGGCGGGAGTATATATCTCCCTTTTTACCTTGCCAGGTCGGTGGAGTGATTAGGTGACAGAAAGGCACCTGGCAGCTGGTATCTTGTGGTGATTAATTCCCTGTGGCTTTGAGTGGGGGTGGGCTGTCTGGACCCTACTTCTCGGCTTCCTTTGTCCCGGAGGTGGCGCGAGGGTAGGTACGGTTTTGATGACGCCATTCTTGGTGTCGCCTGTCTTTCTCGCTTCTTTCCTTTCTTGGTGCTTTGGCATTGTCTCGGTTGATGACTATGTCCTTTCCTGGTGTTGGAGGACAGTCCCTCTTGTAGGTAATGGTTCGAGCACGTTTGTCTGGGCTGGGGGTTGTGCCCTTGTTGAGTTGAGGGTTAGTGGGAGAATTTAGTCTTTTCCGTTTCTTGCTTTTATTTTCCTGGACTTTGGAATTGTTGATGGTGATGAGTAAGTCCTCTTCTGGTGTTAAGAGGATGTGTCATATTGATGGTAGAAATTCGTGTTCTGGGTTTGTAGGATATATCATTGTTGGTACAGGGAGGTGACATCGAGTTGTTTTTCCCCTGGCGGTGTGGTAGGAAGCTCCGCCTACGATGCGTCTCCTGGTGGTGTGGTGGGAAGCTCAGCCATGTCCTTTCGTTCCCGGCTCTTTCCTCTACTCGGCCACTGTTTCCCATTCTTCCACTGTGGTGAGGTGGTGTGGTAGGATGAGAGGGAAAACTGTTTGGTGGTGGTGAATGCTTGGTTAACTATCTATCTATCTATCTATTTATTGCCTGACGCCGTGATCCCCGAAGGGGTGGCCACGAACGAACCGCCCCCATGCACCTCTGTCCCCAGTCAGTCGACGCCCCTCCCCCCAACCAGCACCGCCTTCGTTCATGTACTTCCTCACTCCATCCTTCCACCTCTCATTCGGTCTACCTCCACCTCGCTCTCGTACACCCTCTTAGTCATTCTCTCGCTTTCCATACGTTCCATATGGCCGAACCATCTCAAGTTGTTCCTTTTCACACTTTCCAGCACATCTACCTCCACACCACACCACCTCCTTACTTCCTCATTAGTCTGTCTATCCCTCCATGTAACTCCGCACGCACTCCTTAAGTAATTCATTTCCACTGCTCTCACTCTTGGTCTGAGTCTCTCAACCAACGTCCATGCTTCGCTTCCGTAAGTCAGTGTCGGAATTACCACACTGTCATGCAAGGACTTCTTCATTTCCATACTGACCACCCTATTTCTTGATACTGCTTTTAGCGTTCCTACAACCCTATTCCCCTGTTGTACCCTCTCCCGCACTTCTTCATCCATAGTCCCATCTTTACTCAACACACTGCCCAGATACTTAAAAGAGTTGACGATCTCCATAGCCTGACCGTTCAGCTTCACCTCACACTCTGTGACTTCACCCCTTTCGAAGACCATAACCTTGCTCTTCCCCGCATTTACCTTCAAATTCCGTTTTTCGCACACTGTTCCAAACTCATTTATCAGACCCTGCAACTCCCATTCATTATCACTCATCAGAACTGTATCATCCGCAAACAGCAGTATAGGCAGCTTCCACTCAATTCCCTCCCTTTTCAGCGATACACCAACATCCACTGCTCTTGATAGTATTTCTTTCATGACTCCATCCATATATACAGTAAACAACCACGGGGACATCACACACCCCTGTTTCAAACCAACATTCAGGTCAAAGAACTCGCTCTGCTCACTCTCCACACGTACTGCCGCCTTTGCACCCTCATACATGCTCTTCACTGCTTTCAGCAACTTGCCCTCTACTCCGTATATTCTAAGTACTTTCCACAAACCTTCTCTATCCACTCTGTCATAGGCCTTCTCCAAGTCCATAAAGGCAACATACACCTTTTGTTTCTTCTCCAGATACTTCTCCACAACACAATTCAGGGTAAATATCTGATCTACACATCCTCTTCCCTTCCTAAAACCTCCCTGCTCGTCGCCTATCCATTTCTCCGTTCTCACTCTCACTCTCTCAATCACTACCCTACTGTATACCTTCCCTACTACGCTTAGAAGACATATTCCTCGGTGGTTACCACACACTCCTCTTTCCCCTTTGCCCTTATATAGGGGAACTATTATGCCAGTCTTCCAGTCATTGGGTGCACTCCCCTTCTCCCATGCTAGTTTGCACATTTTCCATACCCATTCTATCACTATCTCACCACCATACCTCAACATTTCCCCACACACTCCATCTGTTCCTGGTGCTTTCCCCAACATCACTCTTTTCATGGCTTCCCACACTTCTGACCTGATCCCCACCTCCTCCTCCACTACTTCTCTTCTTCTCCCTCCCATACCATATCCAGCTATGTTTGCTGGCTCTTCATTCCTTACATTTAGCAACTCACTGAAGTACTCCCTCCATCTTTCGACTCTCTCCTGCTTCTCGGCTAGCATTCTCCCATTCTTATCTTTCATACCCTTACTGTTTCCCTTGCTACCTTCCCTAACTTTCTTGACTTCTTTCCAGAACAGTTTCTTACTCTCCCTCCATTTTACACTCAGATTCCTTCCAAATTCCTCATCTACTCTTCTCTTACTTTCCTTCACTACTCTCTTCACCACCCTCTTACTCTCCACTTACCTCGCTCGTTTCTGTCTCTCGAAATCTTCATTCCCTCTACTACCCAACCACTCTCTATATGCTTTCTTCTTTTCTTCCACAGCTATTCTTACCTCTTCTGTCCACCATGCTGTACCTTTCACTCCCTCCCTCTTCTCCTCACTCCACACACCTCCTCACTCCACACACCTCCTCACATACTGCACAGATCTCATCCTTAAACACCTTGCTCATCTCCTCCACTTCCTCCATAACTTCCAGGTCTAACCCACCTAGTCGTCTTTCCACTGCTCTCCTGTACTCCTCCCTGACTTCTTCCTCCTGCAACCTCTCCACCCCCTCCTCACCATTCCACCCTCCTCTTGCCTCCCTCCAGCTCTCCTCACCCACTTCTTTTGTATCCTAACCTTAGCTACCACTACATAATGATCAGACAGACCCCCTCCAATACCCCTATACACCCTAGCATCCATCACAGATTTCTTCATTCGTTCATCCACACATACATAATCAATCAATGACTTTCGTTCCACCACTGTCTTATCCTTCATCGTCAACATCCGTTACCACGTGTACCTGTGGATCATTCTATGTCGGAAGAAGGTGTTGACTATCCACAGCCTCCTCCCCACACATACGTCCACAAGTGCACTACCATTCCCATTCACCTCTGATGGTAACCCCCACCCTCCCACCACTCCCTCAACTTTCCTATCATCCACCTTACCATTCATATCCCCAATCAGAAATATTCTTTCGTTCTTGTCAAACTTCTCCAGGCACGCCTCCACATTCATCCAGAACTCCTCTTTCTTTCTTTCAAGTATATCCTCTGTCGGGGCATACACGCATACAATCACCCACGTTTGTATTCCTACTTTCATTCTCACCCACACAATCCTTGAACCCACAGACCCATACTCTCTTACACATTCCTGTTGTTTCACTTATGGTGATGGATAAGTTGTTCCTTGGTGTTGGGGGACATTGTCATCCCGATGGTAGTATCTTGGGTGCCTTTTGTTGGGCTAGGAGTTGTTACCTTGTGGCCTTGAGGTTTGGTGGTCATAGGAGCAAAATTGCTTGGTGGTGGTGCTTGCTTTTCCATTATTTCAATAAAAGGTTAGTGCTCGGAATTTCGGTGCGAGTATCTTAAGTTTGAATCCTTGGAGTACCACATGTATTCGTTAATTAGGTGTATTTGTAAGTTAATTGGTGGGTTGGTGATATGAAATTATTGTCTTAAGACTATTCCAAGTAGTCTTCTAGAAAATGAAACTAAAACATGCCTCATCTGATTGAGAAGGTAATGAAATGCTAAAAAAAATTGTCGTGGGAGGATGTAAGTTTAATAAATTTGACATGTATATTTTGTTCATTTAATATCCTATGCTTGCATGTGTGGTTTTTAATAATAGAAGGTACGAACTTCCTTCTGTGAAATTTAATATTAATTGGATAAGAAATATGCTGTTTCGCCAAGCATACTATTGAGCAATTGAGCATAATCTGAATCGTAAAAGTATACGCGAGCTGCTGGATATGTTTGGGGTGACTTGTAAACAGATTGAGGAATGAAGAGATACATAGAGTGGGGAAGCAGGAACATTTGTCGGCAAGAGTGAACAGAAGGGTGCTGGTATGGTCATGTTCAGCAAATGGAAGATAAAGGCTTCCAAAGAGAATGTGAGTCAGATACAAGGGGAGGTAGAGGGGAAGGAATACTTCCATTGAGATGGAGAAAATGTGTAGTACAATTGTTGGAAGATAGAGGAATGACTATAGATACAAATTGCAGTTTCTTTATTCATACAGAATTTAGTAAAATTTACCAGGAGGTCCCAAACTGACAAATTCCTTGAGTGTGACGATAGTGCATAGTTGTGTGCGATTAGTTTGCTTGAGAACCAAATTAACTTGCTCATGTAGTGATGTACACCCTATGTGGTGGATTGTGTTCTTTTATTAAGCGTTATTTTCATAGCGATTTTGATTAGTTCCCTTGTGCGTTTATCTTGTCCCAATTTTATTTTACCTTATATAAACATGCATACAAGGTAACACCACTCCACTACTAGTATAAAATGATAATAATCGTAACAATTAATGATAGTGGTGATACGGACAATACAAATTAGTGGTACTAGCACTAGAGAACATTGAAATGGAGATACCAGTATTAGTTAGTGACCTGATGCCATCTGCGAAACGTCAATAAAGTACTCTTCCTCAGATGGTGTTTTTTATCCAATCTAGAAAATATCCAGTACCAGTATTACCAAACTTGTAATGGTTATATTAGTGTAGAGTTAGTCAATGGCATCAATCTGTTAGTATAAGTTTGTATTCCACAGACTATTAGAAAGTTCCACAATACTCCTTCCACATGTTTAAAATAGATTTCCTAATTACACACTATTGGTAGGCCTAGACTTCTACCAGTTCAGGACCTCTCCTGTTCAGGCGACTATAGCTTTATCCAAACCTCAAACTACTGCTTAGTCCATGCCACATTCATTGCCCAGATTATAGTTTTCCAATCAAGCCTGTTCACACTAATGAACAGTTCCAAAAATAATCTTTTCCGCAGCTCTGATGAATTCTACTTTCTGCAATGTAAAGAATAATAAGATTAATTAAATTACCTTGGCCAAGGTAATTGTTATAAAACTTCTGAATAAAATAATACTGCATTTTGGATAGTTTGAATTTCCCGCTATCGCTATCACGGGGCTATTTCGGAGGATCCAGAAGTTTGCTATAATTTTGTGGACTCTAGGATAATCTGTTTACTCAAGACTTACTTCAGTTTATATGATTAAGTAAAGAGGGAATGAACCCTTTTAACAAAATTATAAATTTTTCGACCAGAAGCTAATATACCCCTACACTGTCAGAAGTGCTTCATAGACCTCAAGTTAACATTACCCACGCCGGGCCCGGACATTAACCCTTCCTATCGAAGACTGAATCCTTCGAAACTAAGCCAGGATCCTAACATAGCTAAGTCATGGATATAGATGGCCATGTATACACGGTTTAGTTATAAGGGCTTCGGATAGATAGGCCATCATAGGTTGAGACAACCATAGTCACTTTTATTCGACCCATGCCATAAGGTAGGCTATCAATTATTTTGGATCATTTAAGAGCCTCACCACAACTAGCAGCGCAATCTTAATGGGTAATGGAAAACATAACCTTAACAATTGTTCGCATAAGTTAAACTTCCGGAAAATAATGAGTAATTAACACAAGGATCTTATTTTCACTTACGTCCGCCGCCACACTCATGTTGTTGTGCACCTCGCTGCCCTCTCGTTACAAGTCCCATTTGTTTTTAGTTTGTTTTTTTGCACAGTTACCCAACCAGCGGGGATAGCAGCCCCACCCATAATCTTGGGTAGGAAAAGTAATTTTGTTGAGTTAGGCTTAAGTCTTTCCAAAGTTTACTAATTTGTATAACAGGCCATTAGGCTTTTCACTCTACCCCAACTAGATTTCTACCGTTAGCACTTAAATCCAACCAGCGTGGGTGATAGCCCCCACCCATAATAAAATACTAGGATAGGTGAAGTTAGGCTAATTTTTCAAAGTTTAGCATTTTTAGAACATAGGCTAGGCTATTGCCCATTCCACCCCATGAAATCCGATCTAACAGTCTTCAAAAAGTTTAAAAAATTGAATTTTAAGAGGCTAAAAGTCACTAACCCAAGCCAACTGTTAGTTACAATTGCAATGCAGTACATTTGCTTTTTAACTCAATTTCCCTATTCTTCATAGCCCTTACCACTATCGGGGGCAATGTTTAAGTTAGTAACTAGTTTATTTTGGATAATGGGTAAATACTAATTTCCATGAATTAGATAAAGCTTAAAAAACATAACTAATCCAAAAAATAAAATTACTTTAAAATAGCAGTGGCGAATTTAAAATATTTATTATTAATTATAGTTTAACATAACATACGAAAATTGTTGTCTGCAGAATGCCGATCGGCCCACACAATGCAGATAACAAACATGATAAAGGATGTCTTACTAATTAACCACAACTCTTTAAATTATATGGGCACAAATTTTAGTTTTATGTAGGCTATAGGCTAGTTTGGTCAAATTTGCTTGACTGCCATTTTAGTAGTTTTAGTTATAGGCTACATGCCCATTTAAATTATATTTTTAAATATATTCCACACTCCTGGGAAGTCAATACTAAAGTATATTTGAATTTTTATTTGCATAACATTTTAGTACATAAAACTTTCAGAATTCCAAAAAAAGCGCTTTCGAAGATTCCAATAGTTATAATTCCGTAGACCAAGGGCTGGAGTAGGCTACCACGGGCTGAACAGGTTTAATGGGCTAGGTTCATTCAGCATCAGCAAAACCATGAACATTACCTTAAGAGAAAACATTAAAATTCTCATTAAAATAATCTTCCAAACCATAGGCCTATACAGTTATAAACTATTAACAAAAATAAACCTACAGGCCTATTGAATTTAAACTTTTAGCATTAAATTAAAAGTTAAGTAAACTTCCTTAAACTAAAAAAAACTTATTGCAAGCACAAAATCATTAGTTTAACATCTGATTAAATTTAAAGCTATAGTTCCCAAGAAAACCCCCGTGCATTTAAAGGTGAATTCCAGGGATGAAACTTATTCAAACTACAATGTCCATTGGGATCAGCTTGGTTTTAGGTACAAGAGACTTAAGAACTTTCATCAATTTGTTCGAACAGAAATATAGCTTTTCCAAGTTATTTTATGTGGCGCGAATTGGCGTGTTTACCATGACATACCTGGCAAATGGCGGGAACTATGATATGGGAAAAGGGTGAAGTTTTTTTTTTAATTTGATTAACTTATAATTTGTATGCATGTTGACAGCTCAACATTTGGCTTCACCACTGTCTGGTCAAGGGACCGAGATATAGAAATTGAACAGAAAAAGAAATTACGAAATATGCCTTAGAACAGAGTTCCCTCAACTCTGGACCAGGCTAAACATGCATAAACAATGAATGCATGTCAATTGCCGACTAGCTGGGATGGATGATATCTTGATTTGCACCACATCAGGACGTTTGTCGAGCTTTTGCAGAGTTTGAGTTTTGAATTTAAAGTTATTAATTACGAAAAACAGTCTTCTGTTCAGGACCGCATATCTTTTTTTACAAACTAGTCTACACAATGGAGTCACTCCAGCTGGCTGAAAATGCCAGTTTGTCACCGACTATATATATATTAGTATTTTGTTCTAGAGTTTAATGGAATTATTTCTATATTCCCCATATACATATTACAGTAAATTCATGCAAAGTTATGACCTTGCATTAATCTTAAGTTTTCGTTCATCTCTGTAGTTCACCTTATAACACAAATTACTTGAAAATTTAGTAAAACAATGGTAAAGGGAAACCGTTTAATTTAAATTATAAATAACCCAGTCTACAAGAAACAAAGCAACCAATTTAAAGGCAAGTGATATAGAGTTCCAAATTAGTGAAACAATTTTAAGTGAATTTAATAACAAATATCTAACCAGGATTATAATCAAACTAATAACCTACACAGTACCTGGATGACACAGCAGAGAGGTGATGGTGATCCTTATTGTAGGGTGTCCAAGTCTCGACTGAAAATTTCGCAAAATTCTCTCCGTATTTATACCCCTCCTGAACGAAATTGAGGTCCCATACATTGTGGAAAATAAGCGAAACCATTAAACTTTCTGAGAAACCATCCCTGGAAACCTTAACCGTCACTAGTTTGTACAGTTGGCCTCATCAATATATACCCACTCTATAATGTGTGTGAATTTTGTGTTTTGTCTGTGTTTGTTCGCTGTTTTGTCTTGTGTTTTGTGTTTTCCTGTTCTTGCTCTGTCTTGAGTCGGCCACCCCCAAGAAAAAAAAAAAAAAATCATAAAATAGAAGGGGGGGGGGGATAGGAAAAGTGGGGATTGGGCCTGAGCATATAGATAGATAACCTTATGTATGAAAAAACAAAGTATGATTGACTTACATGAATAATTTGCCATAACACCATTGATTATTTGGTTATATTATTTAACTATTGCATAAGATAATATATGTCTACCTTAAGGGTAGATGGGCGTATTATGTCCTCATTTATGTAGGCCTATATTTTTATAATTGTGTGCTTTTTTTTTTTTAGTTTCCTCCTTAGACCTTCATCAAGCTTAAAAAAACACTCCCTAGACCCACGTTCAAAATAAATGTAAATTTTTCGGTAGAAAAATTTCCAGGCTGAAGGCCGGTTTCTCTCAAAATTACAGGCTTCCTACCGCTCGCCAGGAAACAAATGGCACGAAAGGTCTTGATATTGATATAGAAATGGGACGAAAGGTTTTAAAATCGACATACTAATGGGGCGAAGGTCTTAAAACCTAAATAAACAATGGGGCTAAACACGAGGGTGAAGGGGGACAGAAAAACCAGCCCATCCCCCATTAACCCATTCAGTACCGGTATTTCATTATATTCTGGCAACTATTAGACGATTTTTCTTACTTTCAAAAGAACCTCCAGCAATTATAAGGCTTCGAACTAAACCACTTAACCCTTTTTACCACCACAGATCCTTCCTAAACTGCACAATTATATAACGTTCAGCCATTAGCTTTGCGATTTTAAGATTTTACGCCCCATATCTTTGTCAATATTAAGACCTTTCGTGCCATTTAGGTGTCGATTTTTTCCTGGCGAGTGAAAGCGAGCCTGTAATTTTAAGTGTGACCGGCTTAAGACGGGGACATTTTTCGGTAGAAAAATGTACCAATGTATTTTGAAGGGGGGTAAGGGAGTGATTTGTACAGGTTGATGGAGGTCTAGGGAGGAAAAAAATAAATATACCGGTATATATATATATATATATATATATATCAATTAACAAATAAATAAGGCCATATCCCCTTAGTGCATAAACAACATTAATTTCAACTAATGTAAACGACCGATATATACAAATTGTTTGTTATATAATGCGGGTGTGTAATTGACCACTTACGAGTTTCAGGTTACAAGGAAGTTTGAGCCGTGAACATCGATATTAACAAGAAATGGAATAATAATATGGGTTTTTGATGGATAAAAAGTATGATCAATTTGATTTTATATATTTATAAATGTTTTAAGACCGTATTTTAGCTGATAATTTTACTAAATATCAATGGCCGCAGCTCCAACTTCCTTGCAATTGACCACTTGCGAGTTTCGGTCTTTAAGGAAGTTGGAGCTGTGGCCATCAATATTTAGCAGAATTATCAGCTAAAATACGGTCATAATACATCTAAAAATACATAAAACCAAATTAATCATACTTTTTAGCCATCAGAAATCCACATTATTATTACATTTCTCTTTAATATCGATGTTCACGGCTCCAACTTCCTTCTAGCCTGAAACTCGCAAGTGGTTAATTACTATAGTCCATTCATAATAGGTAGGCCAATTATCTAGACCACTGCCCTCTATAACTCATAAACGACTTGAGTAATTAAGCTAATAGTTTTATCATTTAGGAAGGGTCAGCCAGGGAATACTTAAGCTTTCTGCCTTTAACCCCTTCTGTACCGGCGACGTCTTTTAAAGTTTATTCTAGCTATATTTAGACAATTTTATTCGGTTTAAAAAGGGTCTCCAGCAATTAACAGGCTTCGAACTATCTCGCTTAACCCTTTTAACTACCACAGATCCTTGTTAAACTCCACAAAATCGTCTCGATATACCAAGAATACAATTGAAAAAACGTTGCCGGTACAGCGAAGGGGTTAATTTGAGCTACCTACAGACTATTTAATTTTAATTTAGGAAATATCCGTAAGAATGGGAAGGTTAATTTAAATACCCCTTTGATTCCTAGAGGTTATTCCTAAGCTAAGTAGGCTAAATTATTTACTGGTAATCAAAATAGCATTGAAAATAGTGTATGATTACACCAGATATAAATAGTGTATGATTACACCAGATATAAATAGTGTATGATTACACCAGATATAAATAGTGTATGATTACACCAGATATAAATAGTGTATGATTACACCAGATATAAATTATGATTACACCAGATATAAATTTGGCCGTAAAAATGGCTTGGAATTTCTATCCATAGCCAGCATAGATCTACCCTTAGTACAGTCATGTTAAAAAGTCGAGTTCCACATTCATAATTATTTAGCCTATCTCCCTTGAAACTCCCACTAAAACTCATTATAATTTAGCAAACTTAGGATTCGGTTGTAGGCTATTCTTTGTAATTTCGTTTGTGCTAAAAACATAAATTTTGCATTCATTATTATAAAGATTCATCAAATTTGAAATATTGTAATTAGGGCATGACTCTTGTATAACTGCAGGTCTGTAGCCTATCATAACTCGGGAAATTTCAAATAAGCCAATCAGCACCTTCCACACTAGCCTCGCACGGGGTCTCTAACATGTGGATAATATAAAAGGTGCTTCATATGAAGAGTCGAATCAGACGTGTTACGAATTGTGCAAAATTCTGGCTAATTAACTTCACCATTATTTATAAAATAATTTTAAAATTAAAGCTATAAAGTGTGAGCATTTATTACCCATATATACTATACATAAGTGGATTAAACAGTATAATTACGAAAATAAGCGAGTATCGTTTCGTTTACGCGAGTCGAATCGTCAACGATCTGGAGCAGCGTTGCTAATTTAGCAACTTTTATGCTAGATATTTGAGATATTTACTGTATGAAATAATCTTTGTTATCTATCAATGTTGATTATAGCTGTTTTAGAAGATTATAACTGTTCTAAAGCATTAATAATATGTGACATTTATCGAGTCATATTCTTTGTTTTGTATCCACCAACATTAATTATTGTAACCACGGTTCAGGCTTTATTTAGCGGATTTTAAAATTTGGTTTGCGAATATAGCGACTTTTATGCTAAATATAGAGCATTAAGGTTCGAATACGCGAGTGAAACAATTATTTGAACTCGGTCAACAATACCATGACACCTGGCTTCATTATATTCGGGCCATTGTTAGACGATTTTATAAAGTTCAGAAGGTATTTGTGGAACTCAAAAGGTTAATTGAGATATATTTCCGCCTTGATTACTAAAGGCCCTTTCTAAGCTGTATAATATCGTCTAGTGTTAATATCGAGACGTAAAGATTCGATCAACCCAAAATTGGCTAAATTGCCGCGAAATGATTCGACCAAGGGTGTTCGAACCTCACCAAATATAAAAGCAGAGAGAAAGAACGGGAAGAGGAGGGGGGGGGGGGGGGTGGCAGAGAGAAAGAACGAGAAGAGGGATGGGGGGGGTAAAGCGTGGTAAAGTTGACTGGACTTGAGCTGGAGCGGTCACTCGTGCGTGAACATCCTTGGTGATCGGGAGCTCGGAAGCCACCCTCTTCAGTTGCCGTGAGATTCAACGGTTTTGCAGCAGTTTCGACGATCTAGCGTTGGTGTAAGTCTCTTATTATAGTTTTCGTTGTTTAGGTAATGGAGAATTCTAATTCTTCTATAAATTATCGGTGATTGTGAGCTCGGAAACTAGCAGACTACAGCCAATCGGAATTGAGCTATAACTACATGACGTCACTAAATTTGGGGCAATGTGATTACGTGGTCTGCTAAAATGCATTTACTTTAATCTACAATGTCTTCCAACTATTTAATTTTTTAAAGTTTATGTATTTTTCCCTTTATTATATTTTAGTCAGGTTTGTATGTATTTTTCCATTTAATACGTTTGTGGATCGCAAATGTGGCTCGCATCTGCCATTTGTGATTTACACGGAAGCAAGCTGGTCGCCGCCATTGACCGGTGGCGAATTTGGCCACTTTGTTTGCTACGATCGATAATGTGAACTAACTGACGATTTATAGTTTTATTTTAGCTGTATTCTGCTGTATTTCATAGTTAAAAAGTGAGTAAGCAATTTGTGTGGCCATTCTCATTCCTAGTTGCAATTCCGATGGCAGAGTTTGGGAAAGTTTGATTTTGAGTTGAGGGATACTATAGGGGTAGGCTAGGCCTAATATAGGAATAACTGAATATAGCCTACAGTATAATACACATTAAAACTACCATTTAAAGGGTACTAGAGCAGCCTTATTTAAGATTTTGTTCTAATTTTTCCAGAGATATATTTGTTTCTCAATGGTTTGAGTAGAGGATAGGCTATGCATTAAATTAGCCTAGGCCATATAGTGCATATGACTTAGAGACAAAAGACTCTACAAATATGTAAATTGGGATCCGCGCGTTCAAGAGATGGCAGCACGATCGCGAAGGTCAATGGGAGGGGAGAGTCTCCACAAAGACATTATATTGACTATCCTTGTCCTTGGTCCTCATTAATTCTTAATAATCCCTACCTTTTACTAATAACGCTATTAATAATCAATTTAACCCTCGGACATATGACGCGATTTTGAGCCTATTAGGGATACTTTAAAACCTTTGTTACCATCGGGGGTATTTAGAAACTTTTAGTTTAGTTACTTCAACCTCTGCAGTTGTCTTTGAGTTAGCTGTGGGCAGAAAAATAATTTTGGAGGTAATTATAAGAAAACTCTAATTCTTATTGCTAATCGGGCAACCTCTCAGTCATGCGAGTCTGAAGGGGTTAACATTATCCAGAGACTCTGCAGACATGACCTAGTTAAATCGACATAAGTAGAGGCTACTGTAAAGGCCAGTCATAGTGGAAATGTCATTATGAAGAGGAATATAAGCAAAACTCTAACACCCGCCATTGTTTATGCGAGATTAGAGAGTTGCCAACGTCAATGGTGGGACAAAATATCCCTGGATACCATAAGTATAAATGTCCAGTTTTAGTGCTACTTGACAAATTAAAATCTACGTAAAATGTAACTTACTAATATATATTCAAAATTAAAATTTAATTCTTGTGTTGATTGAAGGTATACAGCTTGCATCATATACGAGTAGCCTATGTTTTATAGTGTATATGTATACTTAATGTTTTCATCTTGCTTACATATATATATTTAATTTATACTAAATAATTTAAGTGATTTTACCAACATTAATTAACTTAAATACGTTCCCTCTTTAATCTATTGCTCCCTCGTTTTGCGGATATTCCCTTAACTTTGGAAACACTGCAGCAAGCTAGCTGGCAGGCGTGCGCGGCGCACAGACTATCTATAATAAGGACAAGCCATGGAGGTGCTTTGGTTGTACAGTACAAAAGTGTTGCCACCAAATCCCTAGGACGCGCGGCAAACTAATGGTGTGAAGTCACACTTTTGTGTCTAGGTTATGTAGTCTATGGCCTAGGCTAGGCTATCCATTATTCATTAAGATGAAGATGCTGCGTCAAATGGCGGTATTTATTGGGTTAATCGCGCTTTTACAGTAGGAAAGGGAAATTGAGGTGTAAATTGTTAAAATGGTGGGTTGAGGGGAGCACTGGCCCCCCCACCCCCTTCAACATTGGCCTAATGAGGGCAAACTTTATTACACTATTGTTTAAAGCCTAGGCCCTTATTTTATTTTTTACTGAACTTTTGACAAAATTAATCTGAGCTAACTTTTTTTCTGATTCTTCGCCTAATATTTAGCACAGTCTAGTTTTGGTGTTTCATATTAGGTTAGGCCATGTCTTGGTGTGCCACATTTAAGTAAGCTTAGGAAAGGCTTCTAATATTCTAATGTCTACTATCCCCACAGGTACAGATGGGTGCGGAGTTTGAGCCCTGCGTAAAATACCTTTTAGACTAACGAACCGGCAGGCTGAAACTTCTCCACAAGTCTCAGATAAGTACAGTAATTATATTTATTATATTATTAGGACGATATTTAAGAGCCGCGCCAGAACTAGGCTGGCAGCGCAATCTTAATGGTTCATGGCAAGTACCGTAATATAAAGATAAAGAATTTTTCCCATAGCTTTAAACTTTCGGAAATTAGTGGGTACCGTAATAAATAAGATTATTTCTAATTTTAACTTACGTCCGCCGCCGCACTTATGTTATTGTGAACCTCTCTGCCCACACGTTGCCGGAGTAACTTAATTTATGTCCAATAATACTGTTTTTTGCACAGTTACCCAAGCAGCGGGTTGTGGGGGCAGCAGCCCCCCACCCATAATGCTAGGATAGGTTGGGTAAGGTTGTTGGGTTAGGCTGTCTTCTGAAAGTTTACTCTATTTTTATAATATAGGCTAGGCCTATTACTCCACACCAACTGGATTTCTAAAGTTAACTGTTTTACTCAATCAGCGGGGGTGTGGGGGCGGTAGCCCCTACCCATAATACTAGGATAGGTTAGGGTTCTTGGGCAGAATTGTGCTTTAACTGGTGGACAATAATGGAGACAGGAACAGGGTAGCCAAAAATTATTGTTCTTTTATTTATAATTACTTTGCTGAAGTGTTTCTTCCACAGCGATTTTGATTAGTTTTGTCTTTTTACTGTGTTCGTATAAGTTTTTATTTTAGAAGTTTTATATTAGGCTATATCATACTTTCACGCTTTCTTGCCACATGGAAGGGTGATGGGCCAGTGCTGCGAAGTAGTTTAGGTTGTGTTGGTTGTGTAATGGTTTAGGTTCTGTTCTGGGTATGGTGTTCAGAGTTCGAATCCCGGTTGTTCCCCAAGCTGCCTGGCCGGACAGCCCCAAGGCCCCGAGCAAGGCCATAACTGAGCGCCCCCACAGAACCCTCCCTGCCGACCACAAAGCCTGGGTGACCGAAGCCACTCCATAGCGGAGAGCTGAGGAGGGTGCAGAAACGCCCGGGAAACCAAAGTCCCACACAGGGCCCTGTGCCCTTCAGCAATTATGAAGAGAAAGTTGAGAGGCAAAGGAAAAATGTGACTCTTTGGCTTCCAATCTTAGTAGATTGGGAGGTCAATCCACGGAAGAGACGCTTGAAGAATCCCGGTAGAACCATATGCTATGATTAGTTTATTAAGTACATTGGGGTTTGTAATTGATGATCAATGTCTAGAACCGGGTGTTTCTTATCTTTTACGCTTTGTTGCCGTTTGGAAGGGGTGATGGGCCAGTGAAGAGCGTTAATTTTGTTAGTTTTGTTATTACCACAGCTCCTAGTTTGCATTAATGAATCTTTACTTTATACCAATGTCTTTTGATCTTTGTTTAAATTAATGGTAACAAATAATATCTGAAACTAGTTTTGTACGGCAACCTAAACTCCTGGTCAGTTTAACCCTATATACTAACCTATTGTTACTAAAATCTATGTTTTCTAACAGGGTTATTTGGGATGTGTTTATCATTACTAGACTACAGTATTACGAAGATTTTGTAGAGAAATGTGTAGTAATAAGTTTGGTAAAAATTGAACTGACTAACCAGGGTAGCTTGACATATGCGTTGTCCTAACACAAAGTAACTTACAGTAGTTTATAGGAATACTTTAACACTTAATTGTTAGAAATAATAAGCATGGGGTTAATAACTATTAGATCTGTTGCTCTATTATAATTTATATATAATTACACTATCGGTAGAATTGTAGCAATGGCTCCAAATAGTTTAACATATATTTTTTGTTAATTCCCTAGTTTTCCTTCAGATTAAATTTTTTGAAATGGTGCAGTATAGTTATTAGCCTAATCTAACCACGTAACCTAACTTAGTACCGGTATAATTTAAAAACTAACTCCAAATATTAGTCATTACAGTCCACTACTGTACTAACCTATACATAGTTTCTTTAACTGACGGTAAATTGCAAAGTTTCCATAAAGATTCTTCTATTATTTTGATTATTTAGTGAAATATGGTGCTAATTTGATAAACTTAATGATGCAGAGACCGTAGTTTCATATTTTTCCATTAATATCTAAAAATTAGCTGCTAAGGGATTCGATTTACCGTCAGATGAAAATTATGAAAGCGTATAATCTATCTCAATCTAACCAGGGCTAATGATTAAAGTGAACCTTATCAATGGGTTAAGTTGACGAGGAGTTTAGTTAGTGTTGGCCGTTAAGATTTCTTTATAATTCTTCCATAGCTATTTTGATTAGTTTGTATTTTTACTGTTTGTATAAGTTTGGGTATGTTTATTTTGAAAGTTTTAAATTATAATGCTAGTCTTTTTTATTTTATTAAATTTTAACTTAATTCTTTGAGTTCTGTGGGACATCTTGCTTGGTGATTTTTGAAAGTCTCGTCTTTATTTTGTCTGTTTTGGTTAGTTTGTTTTAAGTGTTATATTGGATTTATGCCAGAATAACTTTAAGTTGTAAGTAGATCCAGCACGTTCGTATAATGTGGCTGTTTATTTATACTTACGTTCTATTTTTTTTTTAATTTATTTTTATTTTTCCCTTTATTCTTATTTCTGTGCTGCTGGGACACCTTGCTTATACCGAAAATCAAGCGAATGTATGTAAGTTTATACGCAACTGTATATAAAGTGACCTGTGAATGTAAAATTACTAGGAATTATGCAATTTGATTTTAACCAATATTTGTTTTCGAAAACTAACTTAATCCAATTTGAGTAGAGTACAGTACAGTATATATAACTACTTTGACAATTTAGCCAATAAGTGTTTGATAATATAAAGAGTACCGGTAGACTAGGAAATTCATGTGAATGTTAAAATTAGTTTAAAAAATAAATATCTTCGTATAATTAAGAATTTTATTGTGCATTTGTTTATTTTCGAAGTTTTACAATATAAACTATTTTTTTACCACTATGCACTCCCTGCTCAAGAGCTGGGCTAGGGTGGGTGCCCTGATAAATCTGACTTCAGTGAATAGTTCTCTGAATGAGTTGTTACCAGGCGTACGTCTTGTTAACACCCAAGTTGATGTCAAACAGTGGGGAGGGAGTGTGGGGGCGACAGCCCCCACCTATAATACTAGGATAGGTTAGGTTAGGCTAGGTTAGGCTAATGTCATTTCAAAGGGGTATAGTAAACACTACGATATACCTGATCAGAGGTAGGTGATACGCCCGATAACTCAACTCTTTATAATATTTGTAATAGCCATGTTTAGAGAACTTCATTGCCATTCCATATTTTTCAGTAAAGTGTAATTATGTATTTTTGTTAGTTTTAGAAATAATCCATAAACAAACTTAAGCATTTACCTAGTCTTATTAGATTGTGAACTTTAGTTAAAATACTAGTAATTAAATTTTTTCCACAGATTTTGATGTTGGGACCAGACCGGTGACCCTTCTTGGCAGCTAACTAAACTTCTACACCTTCAAGAGAAGTACATTACTTGTTATAATTAAGGTGTCTAAAAATCTGTGATAACCCAGGTTCGAATCCCGGTGGATCACATACTGTATATGCTTTCATTAATTTCATTGGTGTTTGGTGTGGTGAAATTAATAACAAAAGAGATAATATCAGCTTTGGTATATGGGTCTCTGGTTTACTGAAGTGTGGCAGTGTATGAAGTGTTCCCCATGCAGTATAGAGTACTGTACATGTGAGATTAGTTTGCTTGGGAACCAGATTAACTTGCTGATGTAGTGATGTACACTTGTGATGGATTGTTTTATTTTAACTGTCTTGATAGCGTAATGCACAGTGCGCGGAAATTCGATGTATCATGGGTTAGTCCTCGGAGTGCCACATATATTTGTTGATTTCATAGAGTTTAGATGTGAAGTTGGTTGGTGTAAAAAACTTATTTCCACAGCTATTTTTATTAGTTACTTTGCCTTTATCTTGTCATCCCAGTTTTGCATAGTGTATTTTGAAAGTTTTACATAATAATCCTAGATATACAGCATAGTTCATGAAACGAGACTACCCATGGAACTGCCACTGGCCTAATGTCTAAAACTCGCGCACCAAAATAGTAAAATTAACTTTACCATGTAGTGATTTACATACACATTGTGGTAGTTTCTTTTATTTAAAAAATTAATTTGATCAAAGCATTATTTCCACATAACAATTTAGGAGTTCTTTTGAATGTGTAGTCCCAGTTTTGGTTTGTTTATTTTGCAAGTTTTTAAATAATTATAATAACAATTTTGGACCAACAGATTTTAATAGATTATTGCAAGATGGCTCAATCTAGGAGGGGATGGCCACGAACAAATCGCCTCTATGCTCTTCTGAATCGGTCAGGTGGAGCCCCTCCCACTCCACATGACTGTTTTGTAGGTTTTGATTTAATCAATCTCATTCTTGGTCTAAATCTCCCTCGCTGCCCGTCCACCTCCCCTCTACGGTATTCTTTTAGTAACTCTAGAATCTATGTATTTTTTTTTTTTGCTTTCATAAGCTACACTTTTGATTAATTTATTAATGCAGAATATATTGTAGGCTTGTGCATAAACCTTTAACGGTCTTGATAGCCTAGTCATTGATTGATTATGTATGTGTGGATGAACGAATGAAGAAATCTGATGGATGCTAGGGTGTATAGGGGTATTGGAGGGGGTCTGTCTGATCATTATGTAGTGGTAGCTAAGGTTAGGATACAAAAGAAGTGGGTGAGGAGAGCGGGAGGGAGGCGAGAGGAGGGTGGAATGGTGAGGGTGGAGAGGTTGCAGGAGGAGGAAGTCAGGGAGGAGTACAGGAGAGCAGTGGAAAGACGACTAGGTGGGTTCGACCTGGAAGTTATGGAGGAAGTGGAGGAGATGAGCAAGGTGTTTAAGGATGAGATCTGTGCAGCATGTGAGGTGGTGTGTGGAGTGAGGAGAAGAGGGAGGGGAGTGAAAGGTACAGCATGGTGGACAGAAGAGGTAAGAATAGCTGTGGAAGAAAAGAAGAAAGCATATAGAAAGTGGTTGGGTAGTAGAGGGAATGAAGATTCAGAGAGACAGAAACGAGCGAGGTACGTGGAGAGTAAGAGGGTGGTGAAGAGAGTAGTGAAGGAAAGTAAGAGAAGAGTAGATGAGGAATTTGGAAGGAATCTGAGTGTAAAATGGAGGGAGAGTAAGAAACTGTTCTGGAAAGAAGTAAAGAAAGTTAGGGAAGGTAGCAAGGGAAACCGTAAGGGTGTGAAAGATAAGAATGGGAGAATGTTAGCCGAGAAGCAAGAGAGTCGAAAGATGGAGGGAGTACTTAAGGGAGTTGCTAAATGAAAGGAATGAAGAGCCAGAAAACATAGCTGGATATGGTATGGGAGGGAGAAGAAAAGTAGTGGAGGAGGAGATGGGGATCAGGAGGTCAGAAGTGTGGGAAGCCATGAAAAGAGTGAAGTTGGGGAAAGCACCAGGAACAGATGGAGTGTGTGGGGAAATGTTGAGGTATGGTGGTGAGATAGTGATAGAATGGGTATGGAAAATGTGCAAACTAGCATGGGAGAAGGGGAGTGCACCCGATGACTGGCATAATAGTCCCCCTATATAAGGGCAAAGGGGAAAGAGGAGTGTGTGGTAACCACCGAGGAATATGTCTTCTAAGCGTAGTAGGGAAGGTATACAGTAGGGTAGTGATTGAGAGAGAGAGAGAGAGAGTGAGAACGGAGAAATGGATAGGCGAAGAGCAGGGAGGTTTTAGGAAGGGAAGAGGATGTGTAGATCAGATTTTTACCCTGAATTGTGTTGTGGAGAAGAAACAAAAGGTGTATGTTGCCTTTATGGACTTGGAGAAGGCCTATGACAGAGTGGATAGAGAAGGTTTGTGGAAAGTACTTAGAATATACGGAGTAGAGGGCAAGTTGCTGAAAGCAGTGAAGAGCATGTATGAGGGTGCAAAGGCGGCAGTACGTGTGGAGAGTGAGCAGAGCGAGTTCTTTGACCTGAATGTTGGTTTGAAACAGGGGTGTGTGATGTCCCCGTGGTTGTTTACTGTATATATGGATGGAGTTATGAAAGAAATACTATCAAGAGCAGTGGATGTTGGTGTATCGCTGAAAAGGGAGGGAATGGAGTGGAAGCTACCTATACTGCTGTTTGCGGATGATACAGTTCTGATGAGTGATAATGAATGGGAGTTGCAGGGTCTGGTAAATGAGTTTGGAACAGTGTGCGAAAAACGGAATTTGAAGGTAAATACGGGGAAGAGCAAGGTTATGGTCTTCGAAAGGGGTGAAGTCACAGTGTGAGGTGAAGCTGAATGGTCAGGCTATGGAGATCGTCAACTCTTTTAAGTATCTGGGCAGTGTGTTGAGTAAAGATGGGACTATGGATGAAGAGGTGCGGGAGAGGGTACAACAGGGGAAGAGGGTTGTAGGAACGCTAAAAGCAGTAACAAGAAATAGGGTGGTCAGTATGGAAGTGAAGAAGTCCTTGCATGACAGTGTGGTAATCCCGACACTGACTTACGGAAGCGAAGCATGGAAGCGAAGCATGGACGTTGGTTGAGAGACTCCGACCAAGAGTGAGAGCAGTGGAAATGAATTACTTAAAGAGGGCGTGCGGAGTTACATGGAGGGATAGACAGACTAATGAGGAAGTAAGAAGGTGTGGTGTGGAGGTAGATGTGCTGGAAAGTAACAACTTGAGATGGTTCGGCCATATGGAACGTATGGAAAGCGAGAGAATGACTAAGAGGGTGTACGAGAGCGAGGTGGAGGGACAGTGGGGGAGAGGTAGACCGAATATGAGGTGGAAGGATGGAGTGAGGAACTACATGAACGAAGGCGGTGCTGGTTGGGGGGAGGGGCGTCGACTGACTGGGGACAGAGGTGCATGGGGGCGGTTCGTTCGTGGCCACCCCTTCGGGGATCACGGCGTCAGGCAATAGATAGATAGATAGATAGCCTAGTGCTTCGTCTACAAAGTTGTCTATTCAACCATCAACCTTGTCTATACTGTATATACTGTACTGTACTGTAATTAAATTTAGCTTGTGAACTTTTGGTTCAAATACTAGCAAGTACATGTTGTCCACAGATGGTTTAGTGTAGCGCGTGATGGTGTTGGTGTTTGGACGGGACTGGTAATAACCCTTCATGGCAGCCAACTATACTTCTAAACTTTCACAAAGATAAGTACATTACTGGTTTGTTATAAGTGTGTTGGTGGTTTAATGGTCTAAATGCTTATGTTCTGGGTGTGGTGTCCCAAGTTAGAATCCCAGGAGGACCATATGCTTTCAATAGTTTATTAAAGTACATTGCGGTTTGTAATTGATGATTGTTAACCCTCTCACGACCATAGGACGCAGAGGTTGCCAGATTAGCAATAAGAAATAGATTACTCTCACTGTTATAATTACCTCTCCAAAATTAGTTTTCTGCCCACAGCTAACTCAAAGACAACTGCAGAGATTGAAGTAAACAAACTAAAGGCTTATAGATACCCCTGACAGTAACAAAGGCTTTAAAGTATCCCTAATAGGCTCAAAAATCGCGTCAGGATGTGAGAGGGTTAAGAACAGGTGTTTCTAATCACCTGTGGTATATGGGCTTCTAGTCTACTGTGGGGTAAAGTGTCTCGCATAAAGTCACACTGGCGACTAAAATGTTTGCCAAGAATGACTTTTCTATCTATTGCCTGACGCCATGATCCCCAAAGGGGTGGCCACGAACGAAACGCCCCCATGTACCTGTCTCCAGTCGGTAGACGCCCCTCCTCCCAACCAGCACCACCTTCACTCGTACTTCACTCAATCCTTCCACTTTTCTGTTTACCTCACTTGTCCTTCCATCTTACTTTCGTACACCCTCTTAGTCATTCTCTCGCTTCATACACTCATATGGCTAAACCATCTCAAGGCGTGCCTTTTCACACTTTGCAGTCTACTTACACACCACACCTTACTTCATTAGTCTGTCTATCCCATTCAACTCCACACGCACTTAAAACATTAGATTTAACTAAAAGCCCTCGCAAGTACAAAATTTTAACTACTTTTGCTGGATAAACTCTTAAAAGGGCCCACCTATTTTTTTCTCCCTCTCTGGGTTTTATCCATTCGGCCCCGTTCAGCCTACTGTTGTAAGACTTTTACCCTATGGCACTATAGTTGTTTTTGTTGTTGCTGTTCCTCAGGCTGTCTGGCTGAGCAGCCCCAAGGTCCCGAGCAAGGCCAAGGCCATAACCGAACGCCCCCACAGAACCCTCCCAGCTTACCACTAATAATGCCCAGGTGACCGAAGCCACTTAAAGGCGGGGAGCTGAGGAGTGTGCGGAAACGCCCGGGAAACCAAAGCCCCACCCAAGGCCCTGTGCCCCTCGGCAATTATAAAGGGAAAGTTGAGGGGCAAAGGAAAAGTGTGACGCTTTGGCTCCCAATCTGCCAGGGTTGGAAGTAGGGAGGTCAATCCACGGAAAAGACGCAGTCACTTGAGATCTAGAAAATATATAAGTAAAAGGAACAGTCAGAGTAAGCTATGGGTATGGCAGAGAACGCTCAACTCTCATTCTGATAGACCAGCCCATCACCATAATATAATGGCACTATGGTTGTTGTTGGTGTTCCCCAGGCTGACTGGCCGAACAGCCCCAAGGTCCCGAGCAAGGCCAAGGCCATAGAGCGCCCCCACAAAACCCTCCCTGCTTACCACTAACAAAGCCCGGGTGACCGAAGCCACTCTAAGGCAGGGAGCTGAGGGCGTGGAAACGCCCGGGAAAGCAAAGCACCACCCAAGGCCCTGTGCCCCTCAGCAATTTTGAAGGGAAAGTTGAGGGGCAAGGGAAAAATGTGACTCTTTGGCTCCCAATCTGCCAACTTTTAGGTTGGCAGTTGGCACTATAGTTAGTGAGTTATGTATTTTGTACTATTGTCTTGTCAGGTTACAAATTTGATTTTATTAGAACATTTTCACACTAATTGTAGTGCTCTTGTAGTAATGTACACCCTATGTGGTGGATAGTTCTTTTATTTATAAATTTTGCTTAAGCGTTGTTTCCACATAGCAATTTTGATTAGTAGTTTTGTCTTTACTGTGTTCGTATGAGTTTTGGTTTGTTTATTTTGCAGGTTTTAAATTATAATCCCCATCCAGGTGTCAATTTTACCGCTATTGGTTGGCAGGAAAAAAGTTACCTTAATGGCGTGAAAGGCCCTAATATTGACAAAGAAAAGGTTTAAAGTTTTTAAAATCGCTAAACTAGTTGGCATAGACCGAAGATTTCTGAACTAATGGGGCTAAACATGAGTGAGACGGGGGACTCAGAAAAAAACCGCCATCCCCCCTTAAGCATTAAGGGGGGCTGGCTGGCTTTTTCTGGACCCCCTTCTCCATGTTTAGCCCCATTAGTTCTGAAATTTTATAACTTTTGGCAATTTTAACATCTTTAACCCAGTTTCTTTGAGCAATATTCGGACCTTTTATGCAATTGAGGTACACTTTTTATACAATTAATATTTTGTCATGCCCCGAACCCAGGCCAGTAGTGCAGCACTCAAACACCCAAACCACTAGGCCACCGAGGAGCTTAAAAGAAGTAGCTTCATTTGGAATTACTGTAAATCTCATCCACCACCACCCGGTCAGACTTGTGATCCCCATTAAAGTTAAATTTATAAAAATTTTGGTAGAATAGATATCCTGGCTGAAAGGAGATTTTTTCTAAAACTACACCGCTCGGTCGGCAGGAAATAATTCCACCTTAATGGCGTGAAAGGCCCTAATATTGACAAAGAAAAGGTTTAAAGTTCTTAAAATCGCTAAACTAGTTGGCATAGACCGAAGATTTCTGAACTAATGGGGCTAAACATGAGGGAGACGGGGGACCCAGAAAAAAACTGCCATCCCCCCTTAAGCATTAAGGCTGGCTGGCTTTTTCTGGACCCCCTTCTCCTTCATGTTTAGCCCCATTAGTTCTGAAATTATATAACATTTAGCAATTTTAACATCATTAACCCAGTTTCTTTGGCAATATTCGGACCTGTCCTGTAATAGAGGTCAATTTTTATATAATTAATATTTTGTCATGCCCTAGCCAGGACAGGGAAAAAAAATAAACTTTAATGGCGTGAAAGGTCCTAATATTGACAAACAAAAAGGTTTAAAGTTATTAAAATCGCTATACTAGTTGGCATCATCCCAATATTTCTAAACTAATGGGGCTAAACATGAGGGAGATGGGGGCCCAGGAAAAAACTACCATCCCCCCCTTTAGCATTTTGGCCCGGTCACTCTTTCAACTCTAGGGGAGGCACTCTATACAGGCCGTTCTACCTTTTGTCTCACTCACTCGCATAGGAAAAAAAAAAAAAAAAAACTAACAAAACTAATCTTTCCCGAGAACAGGACCAAGGTAGAAATAATCTTAATGAGTTTCCTCGTCCCATGGAAGTATATCCAGGCGGTTCATTTGTGGCCATCCCCTCGGGCATTAAGGCTGGCTTTTTCTAGACTCCTTTCTCCTTCATTGTTAGCCCCATTAGTTCTGAAATTTTATATCATTTGTCAATTTTAACCTCTTTAACCCAGTTTCTTTGGCAATATTCGGACCTTGCATGCAATTGAGGTGCATTTTTTTTATATAAATAATTATAAAAACAGTCTTCATCCGGAAAAAATTTATCCAAAAATTTACGAATTTATCTTTTATGAGGATCTTGGTGTTTTTTAAAGTTTATGGATGTCAAGGGAGGAAACTAAAGAAATAATAAACGTTTATTTAATAAAGCAAATTGATACGGCGTCTGGTAATGGGGGGAATTATGTTAATTACAGTATAATGTAAAACTTTCAAAATAAACAAACCAAAATTTGGACGAACACGGTTAAGACAAAACTTATCAAAATCGCTGTGTAAACCACGCTTAAGCAGAAGATTTTAAGATTAGGAAGGACATGTACAGGAAATACCGGTAATCTCTCTACAATTTTGCCATTTATCTATTTGTATTTTGACTTTCAGTAGAATTTTGTTTACACTAAAAAAATAAATAAAACAAATAATAAATTGTTTGACAGTTTGTTAGCAACTCCGATCTGATGGCTTTTAATATCAATTGGTGGTTTAATGCTTCACTTGTCAAGTTTTTGGATTTGAGATCGGCACATATAGTGCGATCCCAAGTCTTCCTATGTCCACCCCTTGGTGCAGCTCCCTCCACAATCACAGACTTGCATTTTTTCACCCAATTTTGTTCATCCATTCTTTGTATGTCCATACCATCCCAGTCAACTTGTACGCATCACCTCGCTAATACTCTACCTAAAAGTCTTCAGCTCATCATTTGTTATTCTATCCTGCATCCTTCGGGCCAGACCTATGAGAGTTCCGTATGGAGCTCAGTGGTCTGGTTAATCTGCTCTACTTAACTAACTCTTCTCCTTGTGTTGCATTCTATTGATATCTTCTGCATTAACTGGCCACTTCTGAGGCCTAGGTAAAGATTGTAGCCTGTTAATACCGGCTTTTATAATTAAATAACTCGCTACATATCTGAAGTGGTATTTGTCTTTCAAAACGCAATGTGTTGTCAATGTTCCTTAGGGACTTATTCATGGTATAAATTTATAATCTTCCATTCAGAATAATTTAAAGCTCTTCAATCACATTTTTCTATTGCATATTTTATATTTATTTTACTGTTCTTGCACTGAAGTCTAAATCTCCCAAATACTTTCCACCTGTTCAAATTCCTCTCGTGCTAATCTGTCTTTTATATATAAAGTTAGTTTTAAGAAATAATTATTGGTAGATAATATTGATAATTGACTGGAAAAACTGGAAGGTTACAGAAGCTAAACCTATTTTTGTACTTTAACCATAATTAAGTTAATTTGTATCTGTTTTGGGGGGCAGGGGGCTAGGAATCCTCCCCCCTTCCCTTTGTAAAGTTGACCTCCTAGATGAGACAGAGAAAGGGGCGAGGGAACACTAAAAGTGGTCCCGGACCCTAAAAGTTTGGGGCTCGGTCACCCCCAGCATGTGCCAGAGGATATACATAAATCTGTTGCATTTGCAAATGTTGAAGGCAAATGTAAAGTCTCTACAACCTAGCCTTGTGAATATAGTGCAGTGTTAATAAGTGAATTGTTTAATCAATTTGCTTAGTTTTTAAAATTTTGTTTATTCTGCTTGCATTTAAACCAAAAAATATTAGATATTATGAGGCCTGTGTAAACTATATTTTCATAATGACAAACTTTTTCCTTGCCAGACACTGCCGACAACCCTCGACACCGATCCTGCGGGACTGATCTGCCGGACAGTCTGGGGAACTAACTACCACCACCGGCTGGATCACAAACCTTCATACAAGATAAGTAGTTCTTCAGTAGCAGTTATTGTAAATTATCACTGGGTATAGGACTCTAATTACTTCAAGCTCTGTGTCCAGGCATTTTGGCTCAAACGTTCCTTTATTTTGGCCAGGTCACTCTTTCAATTTTTTGGGAGGCACTCATCACAGGCAGTTCTGCCTTTTATCTCTCGCTCACATAGAAAAAACAAATAAATATGAGCCTCTTGTGTTGTAGGGCAGACTGCAGAAACTATTTCCACATATCCAAATTAGTTATAAGTGGCAACTGTAATGGGTTTGCCAGAGAAGGCCTCTGGATGTGAAAAATTAATCCCAGTACACGGACTCTGTCCTTGAGAGTAGTTGTTGTTCCCCAAGCTGCCTGGCCGAACAGCCCCAAGGCCCCGAGCAAGGCCAAGGCCATAACCGAGCGCCCCCACAGAACCCTCTCTGCCGACCACAATAAAGCCTGGGTGACCGAAGCCACTCCATGGCGGGGAGCTGGGGAGGGTGAGGAAACGCCTGGGAAACCAAAGCCCCACCCAGGGCCCTGTGCCCCTCCGCAATTATGAAGAGAAAGTTGAGGGGCAAAGGAAAAATGTGATGCTTTGGCTTCCAATCTTGGTAGATTGGGATGTCAATCCACGGAAGAGACGCAGTCACTCGAGATCTAGAAAATATATAAGTAAAAGGAACAGTCCGAGTAAGCTATGGGTATGGCAGATCGCTCAGTTCCTTGAGAGTAGTGACTGTCCCTGGTGTATACTAATTAAAATTTAAAGCTTTGCAAAATAAACAAACCAAAACTGGGAATACTTAGATTATCGCAAAGGAGCTAATCAAAATAGTTGTGGAAATAATTAAAGACCGAACCATGTTATCATGGATGTGAAGTTATTCTTTGAGTGCTACTGCCAAACACCCAAACTCCAAAAAATTGCTTAAAGTTACTAGAGGCCCTATGTTTGCCTTTTTGATATATATATATATATATATATACTCAGGCACAATGGCACATATATACCCCATAGCTTGGGATAGCAGACACGAACCATTGAAATTTACAGTAGAGTTTGGTCTTAAACCTGTAATGCAGTGTATATTATATGCTGATATATTAGTCTCTACCCGTTGAGTAGTCTGGTTTTGCAATAGTTCAATATTGAGTTTTCTGAATTTGATTATTAATTATATGAAATTCAGTTTAGTTTTGGATGCACTGACTTTACCAATATGGGTAAGCAGTTAAGGTCATAAGGTGGTTCTCTGGCATCATGGTATGTGGGGGCTGTTAGATTTGCATTGGGACAAGAATAGGATATTTATTGAGTTTCTAAGACATTCATGAAACAAAACACCCCGAAGACCCCCTTTTGAGATTAATTTGTGCATTTTCTGGCAGAATAATGCCCCGGCCAAGGGCTGGGTTCTCTTAAATTGCAGGCTCGCTATTGCTTGCCAGGATCAAATATAAAATACATAGGGCCAAAAGTGTTAAAATTGCCTAACTAATGGGGCTAAATATGAGAAGGGGGTCCAGAACAAAACTACTTATTTCAAGAACTGTACTGTAGGCTATACAAGGACCCCAATGGAAATACGCCTAACGGCCTTATTGGGCTATCCTTAGTTGGAATTATGCAAGGCTGGTACATGTCATATTTGTAACAAACTATGTGGTACCAACTCTGTAAATTGCTGACTGAATAAATATTATTATTATTATTATTATTAATGTGAATTCCACGGTCAGGTCAACCCCAGCTCCTAACCTAACTTCTATATACTAACCTGCATAACTAACATAGCTAGGATTAACCACAATATCTGCTAAACTGTCCTAATCTTCTAAACTGTCTTGATCTTCTGTACGGTCAAAATAAATATTTCAATAACTGCTCTTAAACAGACATTTTACTAGTTACTTTTGAGTTTGTTTTAAAGCTTTATATATTGTAACTTTCTAGTCTTGTTTTGAACGGCGATTGACTAGCCTAGCACTATTAATCTCAGCGTTGGAGAGTAGAGTGAATATCCTTTTATCTGTTTAGATGCTTATGTTCTGGGTGTGGTGTCCAGAGTTCGAATCACGGGAGCACTATGATTTAATTAGTTTATTAAAATATATTGGTGTTTGTAATTGATTTAACATTAAGAACGGGGTGCTGCTCAATCCTAGATAGCGGTGAAATACTGGATTTGACTGTACATGCACTTTTTCTTCAACTAAACCTGGACAGGGGTTGAGCTGACCGTAATAGAATGACCATAACAAGATTTGCTACACTTTTATTTATTGTATTTTTGTCTTTTTACTGGGTTCTTCCTAACTTTTGTTTTAGTTTGAATATTTTAAATTATAATGCAGCGTATATATATATATATATCTGAACTCTAAACATGTAAAGATTAAGCATATTTTTAGCAAGGGTTGATAGTCTGAGGAGCCCCCACACAACATGGTGCCCAATAACAGCCTTTTTAACCCCTTCAGACTCCTATGACAGAGGTTGCCAGATTAGCAATAAGAAATAGAGTTCTCTCACTCTTACCTCTCCAAAATTAGTTTTCTGCCCACAGCTAACTCAAAGACAACTGCAGAGGTTGAAGTAACTATACTAAAGGTTTCTAAATACCCCTGATGGTAACAAAGGCTTTAAAGTATCCCTAATAGGCTCAAAATTGAGTCTTATGTCGGAGAGGGTTAACTGATCTTCCTCCCACAGCAAGCTTCCTAGATAAGCGTAGCTTTGTGTTGGTGGTGTATTAGTTTAGATAATTGTGTTCTGGGTGTGGTGTCAGAGTTCGAATCCTGGGAGGACCATATGCTTTAATTAGTTTATAAAAGTACATTGGAGTTTGTAATTGATTTTAATGTTAAGAATCGGGTGTTACTTATATTAACTGCCTTGATGTAATGGTTAGTGTTTAAAATCTTTGTGGTAACCCAGGTTCGAATCCCGGTGGATCACATGCTTGCATTAATTTCTTTGGGAGGGGTTGGGTGTAATATAAAAATAGAGTATATTTTTTTGCTTTGAAATTAAAATTGTGCTGTAAAGTTTTTTAGTGCAGTTGGAATTGGAAGAATATGCACTTTAGAGTTAAATTAAAAATGTTGATCTTGATAGCGCTTAGTGCACCGAATTTAGGTGAGTATCATCCTAGGGTTAAGAGTCCTTGGAGAACCACACTTATTCATTAGTTTCATGTATTTCATTAATTAGGTATATTTGTTAGTTAATTGGTTGGTTGGTAACTAAATATGAATTTATTAGATTGTGTACTTCTTAAATGGGATACTTATATTTTAATCCTGTATCGGTTTTCATATCTCAAACTATATGTAAGGGGTTATATTTTGAAGTTAATTAAGAATAAATGCTAAATTAAAGACTATTTTATCTTAATTCTATATGTAATTGCACAAAATCAGATAATTAATATCCCTAATTTTCTGTTTTATAAGCTTTGCGACCTCTTAGCAAAATATTAAAGTTGATCATTGTCCTTCAATTTAAAGTAACTGGCTTGTTAGTTAGCTTAGGGGTAGAAAGTTTGTATGGATTTACTATGGCACATACCTCCTTGCTGGGGGTGGCTGACTCGAGACAGAGCCCAAACAGAAACCACATTCAAGAGTTATAGTTCTCAGGGTCCGGGACCACGTTCATTGAGAAAGTTAGTTGTACTAAATAATTATTGCAAAGGTTTATACGCAGCATTAAAGTGTTCAACATTTAGTAGGCTATATATTAGTTATAATAATTTCAAATTTATTTATATTCAATTTGCTTAGTTTATATTTTTAAGCATTTAATAAAATTCTTAATAAATATGCTTGCCATGCCAATGTTTCCAGCATTTTATAAAGATTTGATCAACCCTGACCGAACCCCTTTGCCTCAACAGATGATGCAGACTACTACCTACCAGACTACACCAGCCTACCACAACCAAGACACCCCATCCAACCAGGACACCCCATCCAACCAGGACACCCCATCCAACCAGGACACGCCATCCAACCAAGACACCCCATCCAACCAGGACACACATGTGGTGATGGGCTGGTCTATCAGAGTGAGAACTGGGCAATCTCTGCCATACCCATAGCTTACTCTGACTGTTCCTTTAACTTATATATTTTCTAGATCTCGAGTGACTGCGTCTCTTCCGTGGATTGACCTCCCAATCTACCAAGATTGGAAGCCAAAGTCTCATTTTTCCCTTGCCCCTCCACTTTCTCTTCATAATTGCTGAGGGGCACAGGGCCCTGGGTGGGGCTTTGGTTTCCCGTGCGTTTCCGCACCCTCCTCAGCTCCCCGCCATGGAGTGGCTTCGGTCACCCAGGCTTTATTGTGGTCGGCAGGGAGGGTTCTGTGGGGGCGCTCGGTAATGGCCTTGGAATTGCTCGGAGCCTTGGGGCTGTTCGGCCAGGCAGCTTGGGGAACAACGACACACCAGCCAACCAGGAACCCTTAAACAGACATTTTACTAGTAACTTTTGAGTTCGTTTTAAAGCTTTATATATTTTAACCTAGTCTTGTTTTGAAAAATGGCGATTGACTAGCCTAGTACTATTAATCTCAGCGTTGAAGAGTAGAGTTAATATCTGTTTCTCAGTTTAGATGCTTATGTTCTAGGTGTGGTGTCCAGAGTTCGAATCCCGGGAGCACTATGATTTAATTAGTTTATTAAAATACATTGGCGTTTGTAATTGATTTAACATTAAGAACGGGGTGTTACTCAATCCTAGATAGCGGTGAAATACTGAATTTGACTGTACATGCACATTTTCCTCAACTAAACCTGGACAAGGGGTTGAGTTGACCGGCATAGAATGACCATAACAAGATTTGCTATACTTTTATTTATTGTATTTTTTGACTTTTTACAGGGTTCTTCCAAGCTTTTGTTTTAGTTTGAATATTTTAAATTATAATGCAGCGTATATATATATATATATCTGAACTCTAAACATGTAAAGATTAAGCATATTTTTAGCAAGGGTTGATAGTCTGAGGAGCCCCCACACAACATGGTGCCCAATAACAGCCTTTTTAACTGATCTTCCTCCCACGGCAAGCTTCCTAGATGGAGTAGGTTTGTGCTGCTGTGTTGGTGGTGTAATAGTTTAGATAATTGTGTGCTGGGTGTAGTGTCCCGAGTTAGAATCCTGGGAGGACCATATGCTTTCATTAGTTTATAAAAATACATTGGGGTTTGTAATTGAGGAATAATGTTAAGAATCGGGTGTTCCTTATTTATATTAATTGCCTTTATGTAATGGTTAGTGTTTAAAATCTTTGTGGTAACCCAGGTTCGAATCCCGGTGGATCACCTGCTCATTAATTTCTTTGGGAGGGGTTGGGTGTACAGTAATATAAAAATCTAATACATTTTTTGCTTTGAAATTAAAATTGTGCTGTAAAGTTTTTTTAGTCTAGTTGGAATTGGAAGAATATGCACTTTAGAGAGTTAAATTAAATATTTTGATCTTGATAGCGCTTAGTGCACCGAATTTAGGTGAGAGTATCACCCTAGGGTTAGTCCTTGGAGAACCACACTTCTTCATTAGTTTAATTTATTTTATTAATTAGGGATGTTTGTTAGTTAATTGGTTGGTTGGGGACTAAATATGAATTTATTAGATACTGTACTTCTTAAATGGGATAGACGCTTATATTTTAATCCTGTATCTGTTTTCATAACTCAAACTATATGTAGAGTTATATTTTGAAGTTCATTAAGAATAAATGCTAAATTAAAGACCATTTTATCTTAACCCCTTCGGAGTCTTATGATGCAGAGGTTGCCAGATTAGCAATAATAAATAGAATTATCTCTTATAATTACTTCTCCAAAATTAGTTTTCTGCCCACAGTTAACTCACTGCAGAGGTTGAAGTAACTAAACTAAAGGTTTCTAAATACCACTGATGGTAACCAAGGCTTTAAAATATCTCTAATCGGCTCAAAATCGCGTCATATGTCGGAGAGTGTTAATTCTATATATAATTGCACAAAATTAGGTCATTAATAACCATCACACTAATTTTCTGTTTTATAAGCTTTGAGACTTCTTTGCGAATTATTAAAGTTGATAATTCCTTCAATCTAAAGTAACTGGCTTCTTGTTAGTTAGCTTAGGGGTAGAAATTTTTTATGTATTTACTATGGCACATACCTCCTTGCTGGGGGTGGCAGACTCGAGACAGAGCCCAAACAGAAACTACATTAAAGAGTTATAATTCTCAGGGTCCGGGACCACTTTCATTGAGAAAGTTAGTTGTACTAAATCATTATTGCAAAGGTTTATAAGTGGCATTAAAGTGTTCAACATTTAGTAGGCTATATATTAGTTTTAATAATTTAAAATTTATTTATATTCAATTGGCTTAGTTGATATTTTTAAACATTTAATATAATTCTTAATAAATATGCTTGCCAATGTTTCCAGCATTTTATAAAGATTTGATCAACCCTGACTGAACCCTTTTTCCTTATCAGGTGGTGCATACTCCAACCAAGCTACCACTAACAGGCCACACCAACCTACCTGACTACACCAAGCTACCACTACCAGGCCACACCAGCCAACCAGGAACCCTTAACCCACCAGCCACATGTGCACACAAAGATAAGTAGATTTATACCACCTTTTTATATATTTCCCGGAGGTGTAGCTGTAGGACAGTGTTGTTTGAGTCCCTAAAATGAACTTGCCAGGAAAGTTATAAAGAATTGTGAAACTCTGAACAGTGACTGTCCCTAGGGGGATGAGTCACAGACTGTACTATGCTCTCATAGATGTAAAGTTCTTCAAACTGGCACTGCTGTCTTAATAGTGTAATGCATGAGTGCGCGGAATTTCGGTGTGAGTATCCTAGGTTAGTCTTGGAGTGACACATTGATTTGTTTTCATAGAGTTTAGAAGTAAAGATGGTTGGTGAAAAAATATGAATTCTGTAACCTTGAGGCACTAGAACTTAAAATAATTGTACTAGAATTATTCTGGAAGGGGAATACTTTCTTAATGTAAACAATTGAAGCTACTACACAAGAGTAAATTGTATACATTCAGAGTGCATTGTAAAATAGTGTTCAATATTTAATGCAGAAATAGTCTTAAACTTTTGAACAATCTGTCCTTGCAGTAAATTGTCCATTGCAGTATATTAAGTTTGATTCAACATAAATTTCATTAGTATTTTTCTGGCCGTATACTTTTTCAAAATCATACTTGATCAGTCATATTTTGTAGGCCTAAAAACTAAATTTTCTAAATTTATTTTGTATGCTGGTAATGCATAAGTGCGCGGAATTTTCGTGCTAGTATCCTATGTTAGTCCATGAAGTGCCACATGTATTTGTTGATTTAATTGAGTTTAGATGTGAAGTTGGTTGGTGAAAAAATATGAATTAGTGTAATTAGATTAAAATATAGGACTTTAAAACTAACTCAAAAGTTACTGTTAAAATATTTAAAGATTTGTAGAACTGTTGAATTTGAGTAACTATAAAAACAAAAAATCAAATTAATAAAGTTCGCACGAAGGAAGTTTGGGTTGTGATACATAGTAAATGCAGGATTTGAAACTGCATAATAATTCTTAGGCCTTGTGTATATTTCTTTAACTATCTTGATAGCATAATGGATAGTGTGCAGAATTTCGATGAGAGTATCCTGGGTTAGAGTCCTGAGTGCCACATGTATTTGTTGATTTCATTGAGTTTAGATGTGAAGTTGGTTGGTGTAAAAAAACAAAATTTAGTCATTCTTGTGGTTAAATGTAAGGTATAGTGCACTTTGCATTGGAGTAACGGAACACGAATGATAAGTGCATAGAAATCACCAATATGTGGAAGCTTGTTGTGGGTAGGAGTTTATATCGGAAGTTTGTTCTTGGGTAGGATGATGCGAGGGGGACTAGGTATAGATTGGAACTGGATAATTAGAATGATTTCAAAGTTTATATTTTTCGAACTGTCTTCATAGCGTAATTCATAAATGCGCGGAGTTTTGATGTATCCTAGGTTAGAGTCCTTGAAGTAGCGCGTGTATTTGTTTTCATAGTTTAAAAGTAAAGTTGGTTGGTGAAAAAATATGACTAGAAGGGTAATATCCATGCCAGCCTCGGTCAATTTAACCCCAGCTCCTAACTTATCTTGTACTAACATAGAAAACTTAACCAAGCTCTTAACTTATCTCGTACATAAAGCTCCTATCTTATCTCTTACTAATATACCCAACTTAACCAAAACTAACCAAACTTTATAATAAAAACTAATCTAACTTCTCTAAACTGTATAGTCAAAAGCAAATTTATATATACCTGGTAAATGATGTTGCTCATAACTTTCAATTTTATTAATATATTTCCTTACCAGTCACAAGGTTTAAAGTTTTCTTTGTTAGCGTAATGCATAAATGTGCGGAATTTCGGTGTGGGAATCCTAGGTTAGAGTCTTTGGAGTGCCACATGTATTAGTTTAATTCATTGAGTTTAGAAGAAAGTTGGTTTGTGAAAAAATATGAAATGACCGAATCGTAAAGTTAGTCTCTAGATTTTGCAGAAGTTATGTTTACCAGTGATTGGTTGCTTTTGGCTGTACTAACTCTAATGTAGTATTCTTTAACAAAACACTGGAGAAGAGGTGGAGTTGACCGGGTAACTGTCTTGATAGCCTAATGCTTAGTGTGCGGAATTTCGGTCAGAGTATCCTAGGTTAGAGTCCTTGGAGTACTACATGTATTAATTACTTTTATAGATTTCACTAGTTAAGTTTATTTGTAAATTAATTGGTGGGTTGGTGAAAACTAGTATGAATTAAATAGATAGACCATAATTAGTCTTTAACCGTTTCACTGGGGTACTTAACCCCTTCAGCATGAGAATGTAATTTCATACAGTACTTGGATCTGGATTTTATTTCAAATTTTATTTATTTATGAGTTATTTCCACATTGAGATTTTGAATAGTTCCTTTGCATTTATCTTTTCCAAGTTGTGGTTTGTTAGTTTTTCAAGCTTTAAATTATAATATTATCTTAGTTTAATTTTGATAAATTTAAAAGCATTTTGAACAGTAACTTTGGAATTAATTTTAAAGTTAGATATTTTAACTTCCTACTTATTTGGGCTACTATTAGATTCTTATAATCTTTAGCTTATAATCTACAG
Source organism: Paralithodes platypus (assembly GCA_032716605.1). Classification (NCBI taxonomy): domain Eukaryota; kingdom Metazoa; phylum Arthropoda; class Malacostraca; order Decapoda; family Lithodidae; genus Paralithodes; species Paralithodes platypus. The sequence goes on along the minus strand of CM064566.1, from coordinate 54,806,610 downwards.
TATTCGAGACTGAGCCCGAATAGGGACAACGATATATATTTCATGGTTCTTGCTATTTTTTTGCTAGCTGGCGGTAACTTAGCGTGGTATTGGGACTATTCGGCCATTAGGAGAAAATTGTGAACCAAGCTTTAGTTTAATCTTTAAACAAGTTTTATTAGTTTGTATAGTCTAAATAGATCAGGTGCTAAGGAGGTTAGTTTTGTTACAATAATTAATAAATTATGAAATCAATATAATTCTTGAATGCTAATATATTTAATAATTTTGTTTTAAAGTTTTGCAATTCTGTGTTCAACAGGTTTGGCCCGGTGTGCAAGAAGAACGGAAACCTGAACAAGTAACTTTGAAAACCTCGACTCTACGCTGGCTGGATTGAAAATTAAGGCTTCCACACCTCCACTCAGCACTATGCCAACTTAAGGAGAGACTGACCGTTTTTATGGTCTATTAATTAATTTATTTAGTTTATTTCATAGTTTTCTCACTAGACTTCTATCAAGCTTTGGAAATCATCCCCTAGACACCCCTTAAAGATAAATTTGTAAATTTTTCGGTAGAGAAATATCCCAGGCGAAGGCAGATTCCTCCTAAAATTACAGGCTCGCTGTTGCTCGCCAGGAAAAAATAGACCTAAATGGCACAAAGGGTCTTAATATTTACAGAAATGTGGAGACTAGTCGTAAAATCTCCAAATTAATGGAATCGGTCTTAAAATCTCAACTAGTGGGGTTAAACTTTAGGGAGAAGGGGGTCCAGAAAATCAGTCGGTCTCCCCTTACATTCTACACTTGCTCAGCACTAAGTCAACTTAAGGCTTCCACACCTCCACCACTCGGCACTACAGCAACTGACAAGAACCTGGTCTACCTCTACTTCTATTTATTTTGTTCAGACTCATTCCCTGTGTTTTATATATTTTGTTTCTACTAAAGTAAAACTCCATCTTGTTCTACCCTTCACTTGCTTAAAATAGTTTAAAAGTATATAGTGCTCATAAATTATACAGTTTAGCCTACTCTTACATAATTATAATGTAAAACTTGCAAAATAAACAAACTAAAACTTGGACTATCACACTAAAAAGACTAAACTACTTATCAAATTTGCTGTGGAAACCACGCTTCAGCAAAATTTTAATTCTTTATAAATAAAAAATATAAATTTAAAGACTGTTCCACACAAAGTGCGGTTCTGGTCTCGCGCCCTAATGGTAGTGCTCCAGGCAGCGCTGTTCAGAGCTGCCTCACATTTAGTGTATTTAAGTCCTGGTGTAATGGTTAAGGTGTCTACAAATCTGTGAAGACCCAGGTTCGAATCCCGGGGGATCACTTAATTGCTCATTAATTTCATTTGAGGTGTTTGGTGGTGTGGTGAAATTAATTAAATTTAGATTATTTATTAACCATCAGACTATATGATCTGATCCCTTGGTGTAGCTCCGATGTTCACGAACTTTGATATTTTCACCTAATCTACTTTAAGTTCTAGTCACTTAAGTTTGTTATGATTAATATAACTGTTTCAAAACTATTATATTTATATCTTTGTAGGATTATTAGTAGTCAATAAATTCTAAATTTTATTGTATTGTATTATAATCAACCTTGTGTACCGTGCATAAAATAAACTTAAGGAATCAAAGTTTTTAATGTACAGTATATATGAATATGCTTTGGCAGTGACTAGTTGTGAAACTTCAGTATTATTAACTTTATAAGTTGCTTTTATGTTTTACCAGTTTTAGTTTGTTTATTTTGCAAGTTTTATATCATGACTTAATTCTGGTTGGTTTATAAAATAAGTATCTGCTAAGACTAGTCATTGGTAGGAATTTTGGTTAAAAAGTAGTTATGTAAGTCAGGTTTAGCCAGTCAAAAGAATAAGAATGTAATATAGTAATGGAAGATCATGAATATAATATAATCGCAAAGCAATAGTTAAATCTGTACCCAAAATAGTTAGGTTGAAAAATGCGGTATTGCAGAAAGAGACCATTATACTATTGTTCAAAGTAGTTTGTACAAAATAAATAATTTAGACTATTTTCTAGTGCCTTCAATCTAGAATTTTTAAACCCTTGCAAGATTTTATTTATAAATTATTATTTTACTTAAGTGTTATTTCCACAGCGATTTTGATTAGTTAGTCTTTTTACTGTTCATAAGTTTTCGTTAGTTTATTTTGAAAGTTTTAAATTATATGTAAAAGTAGAAGTCTAAAATCTATTCGCCATTTAATAAGAAGTTTCGGTTAAATATTAAAATTTTATCTTGATGCCTTCAATAAGTCTAAAAAATGTTCATATACCTGTATAGCTTTAAATCAAAATGCGTTTTAGTAGAATTAAAGTAAAAAACAATTTAATATTAGATGTAATTCCTGGTTTAGCCCATTAATCCTAGATTTGTAGGAGTTCCAATGATGGTTCTTAAAATTAAACTTGGCATAGTCTTATTTTGTTATAAACTTTCTTGAAGTTATTTTGTTAGTGTTTCCACAGCGATTTTGATTAAGTCTTGTCCTTTTACTATTAGTCTAAGTATTGGTTAGTTTGTTTTGAAAGTTTTCCATAATTCATTTTACACCAGTAATGGCCTCGTTAAGTGATGTGCATAATTATAGTAGTACATTCATTTAAATTACCTTTAGAATTTTCAATAGCTCAAAACCTGTTCTTTTATTAAATTATTTTGCTTTAACATTTTTCCACAGCTATTTTTATAAGTTTAGTGTTTTAACTGTTCCAAGTTTTAGTTTGTATATTTTGCAAGTTTTACAATATAAAATATTAATGATTGGACAAACTTTTCAATTTAGTAGATTCTTTTTTACATTAATTTTAATAGTTGCATTATTGAATGTAGTTTTTAGATACAAAAGTATAGGTATTAAACTAATCCCAATAGGCTTATGTTATAAACCTGCAGAAATTAGTATTGTTTAAAGCTGTTTGTAAAAATATATCATTATTTTGTAGATGCCTTCATTATATATTCCTGATTATTTTAAGCATTATTTAGATTATAATTATAGTGGGGATTGGGCCTGAGTATGTACTGTATATAGATAGATTTCCACATAACAATTTTGATTAGTTTGTGTTTATCTTGCAAGTTTTGGTTTGTTTAATTAGCAAGTTTTACATCCTAATGAAATCAAATTCATTCTAATTACTCCAGAAGTTGAGAAGAGAGTTTGTGAATAAATATGAATATAAGCAGATAGTCTGCATTAGTTTTTAGCAAAATAAAATTAAATTAAATCTGATTCTAATTACTGGCAAGTCTCGCACTTATTTCATGGGAATTTTAAAACTTTGACATTTTATTATAAGCTTGTTTGATTGGAAGGTAACTTTAAATTAAATATTTAGGTATTGGCAGTTTTGCTTTTATCTTGTATCGTCCAAGTTTTGGTTTGTTATTTTGAAAGTTTTAAATTATAGCAGTTTTGATTAGTTCTTTTGCTTTTATCTTGTATCGTCCCAGTTTGGTTTGTTTATTTTAAAGGTTTTACATTCTAATTTGTTCCTGCTGTTCAGCGTTGTCTCCCCTTTTCAGTGTTAACTGTAGCTCTTTCACATTTCTGTCCATTGAAATCGTTCCTTCGGTGCCCTAGTCTTGCCGATATTCTTTTGGAATTTGTTTTGGTGGTGTAATGAATTAGATGCTTATGTTCTTTGTGTGGTGTCCCGAGTTCGAATCCCGGGAGGACCATATGCTTTTCTTATAACTGATTTTGATTAGTTATTTTGCCTTTATATTGTCTGTCCCAGTTTTGGTTTAAGTTTGCAAGTTTTAAATTTTAATTAATTAGCACATTAAAGTACATTGGAATTTGTAATTGATGATTAATGTTATGAACGGGGTGTTAATTATTTCCTTAGACCACATTGTTCTTCCTTAATCAAATTCACTTCCTTGCCGATATTTAGTTCGCTTTATTGTTTTATTTAACAAATTTTATTATGGCAAGCGTTTTTTTTTTCACATAGCGATTTTGATTAGTTATCGTATTTTGCCTTTATATCGTCTTTGTTTAGTTTGAAAGTTTGAAATTTTAATTGATTATTAAGTTTCCATTCTGTTTAGTTCTCAATCTGCTATAACTGTTGGTGTAATGGTTTAGATGCTTATGTTGTGGGTGTAGTGTCCTGAGTCTGAATCCTGGGAGGACCATGTTTTTATTAGTTTATTAAAGTACATTGGAGTTTGTAATTGATTATTAATGTTTAAAGGGGTGTTAATTATTAGTTATAATTTTTGTCTTTTTACTGTGTTCGTCCAAGTTTTGGTTTGTTTATTTTGAAAGTTTTAAATTATAGCCGTTTTGATTAGTTCTTTTGCTTTGATCTTGTATCGTCCCAGTTTGGTTTGTTTATTTTGAAAGTTTTAAATTCTAATTTGTTCCTGCTGTTCAGCGTTGTCTCTCACCTCCTTGTTGACTGTAGCTCTTTCACATTTCTGTCCATTGAAATAGTTCCTTTCCTGCCCTAGTCTTGCCGATATTCTTTTGGAATCTGTTTTGGTGGTGTAATGGATTAGATGCTTATGTTCTGGGTGTGGTATCCTGAGTTCGAATTCCGGGAGGACCATATGCTTTTGTTATAACCTATTTTGATTAGCTATTTTGAATTTATATTGTGTCCCAGTTTTGGTTTAAGTTTTAAAGTTTTACATTTTAATTCATTAGCACATTAACTCCCCCAGATTTATAAGACTATCGCGTCATATGGACTAGTGAACCAAAAACTCATGACGCGATTGAGTCATATGGACTTATCTCTACCTCTCCAATAAGTTTATGACGCGATTTTGCGTCATATGAGCTCATTAAGTCTGATAAGTTACCATACGATAAAACCGTTGGTGGCAACCTCCTTCACCTCCGATAATTCTAACGGCCGCAGTGTTGTGCGGGGCAGTGGCAATGATCCCGGGGCTCCCTCCTCCTCTGACTTATTGGAACATAATATGTCGGAGGGAGTTAAAGTACATTGGGGTTTGTAATTGATGATTAATGTTAAGAACGGGACGTTAATTATTTCCTTAGACAACATTGTCCTTCCTTAATCAAATTCACTTCCTTGCCGATATTTGGGTAGCTTTATTTTGGGGTTTATTTCCTAAATTTTATTATGGTAAGCGTTTTTTTCACAGCGATTTTGATTAGTTATTTTGCCTTTATATCGTCTTTGTCCCAGGTTTGGTTTGTTTAGTTTGCACATAAATGCTTTAACCCTCCCGCCCCGGCTACGCATTACATAAATATTCCCCAAAATCCGGGTGTTTTGGCCGAAAAACGTCTAGGCTAGGCTACCGTATCATTGTTATGCTGACTGCTTCCCGCGCATCCCCAAGCGTAGCTGTGTTATTTACCTGTAGAATGGCGTTAAGTAGAGCTCTAAGTCAAGTGCTTGATTTGTGGTGATTTCATTGGAGATAACTTTATGGCCAAAACAGCCACTTTACACTACTTTTCGATACTTAACAACAACATACAGGCACACACGAACAAGCGACGCTCTCCTTGTGGCCGGAGATGCGGGGCGTCGGTCCAGCCGGCTGTTATTGCGTCGGACTAGCCTCGCACACGTAGCTCACAGGCTTTCAAGCAATGGTACAATGTTGTACCACCCGGGTTCCTGGGGGCAAAACATAATGGTACACACGTGTACCACCCGGGGTTGAAGGGTTAATTAATTTCATAGGTGTCTGGTGTTGGGGTGAAGTTAATAAAATATAGAAGATTAGTTTCTAAAGTAGAGATCAGGTGTTAAGGAGTTTAGTTTAGTGAAGTAATAATAAAACTGAAATTCTTATCAAATAAATATAATTCTTTAATGCCCATATATTTAATAATCGCCGTTTAAAGTTTTGCAATTCTATGTTCAACAGGTTTGGCCCGGTGTGCAAGAACGTAAACCCGAACAAATCGCCTTGAAAACCTGGACCCTACGCTGGCTGGATTGAAAATTAAGGATTCCACACCTCCACTCAGCACTACGCCAACTTAAGGGGAGACTGACAGTTTTTATGGTCTATTAATTCATTTATTACTATCTTAGTTTTCTCGCTAGACCTCGATCAAGCTTAGAAAACCGCTCCCTAGACACCCCTTAAAGATAAATTTGCAAATTTTTCAGTAGAGAAATATCCCGGCCGAAGGCCGATTCCTCCTAAAATTACAGGCTGGCTATTGCTCGCCAGGAAAAATACTTAAATAGCACAAAGGGTCCTAATATTGCCACAAATGGGGTGATGCTTATGTTCTGGGTGTGGTGTCCTGAGTTTGAATCCTGGGAGGACCATATGGTTTTATTAGTTTATTAAAGTACATTGGAGTTTGTAATTGATTATTAATGTTTAAAAGTGTTACTTATTATAGTTATTATTTTTGTCTTTTTACTGTTCGTCCAAGTTATGTTTTTTTTTTTTTAAAGTTTTAAATAATAGCCGTTTTGATTAGTTCTTTTGCTTTTATCTTGTATCGTCCCAGTTTGGTTTGTTTATTTTAAAAGTTTTACATATTAATTTGTTCCTGCTGTTCAGCGTTGTCTCTCGCCTCTTCCTTGTTGACTGTAGCTCTTTCACATTTCTGTCCATTGAAATAGTTCCTTTGCTGCCCTAGTCTTGCCGATATTCTTTTGGAATCTGTTTTGGTGGTGTAATGGATTAGATGCTTATGTTCTGGGTGTGGTGTCCTGAGTTCGAATTCCGGGAGGACCATATGCTTTAGTTATAACCTATTTTGATTAGCTATTTTGACTTTATATTGTCTGTCCCAGTTTTGGTTTAAGTTTGCAAGTTTGCAAGTTTTAAATTTTAATTCATTAGCACATTCAAGTACATTGGGGTTTGTAATTGATGATTAATGTTAAGAACGGGGTGTTAATTATTTCCTTAGACCACATTGTCCTTCCTTAATCAAATTCACTTCCTTGCCGATATTTGGTTAGCTTTATTTTGGGTTTTATTTCATAAATTTTATTATGGTAAGCGTTTTTTTCACAGCTATTTTGATTTGTTATTTTGCCTTTATATCATCTTTGTCCCAGTTTTGGTTTGTTTAGTTTGCACATAAATGCTTTAATTAATTTCATAGGTGTCTGGTGTTGGGGTGAAGTTAATAAAATATAGAATATTAGTTTCTAAAGTAGAGATCAGGTGTTAAGGAGTTTAGTTTAGTGAAGTAATAATAAAACTTAAATTCTTATCAAATAAAAATAATTCTTTAATCCCCATATATTTAATAATCGCCGTTTAAAGTTTTGCAATTCTATGTTCAACAGGTTTGGCCCGGTGTGCAAGAAGAACGTAAACCCGAACAAATCGCCTTGAAAACCTGGACACTACGCTGGCTGGATTGAAAATTAAGGATTCCACACCTCCATTCAGCACTACGCCAACTTAAGGGGAGACTGACAGTTTTTATGGTCTATTAATTCATTTATTACTTTATCTTAGTTTTCTCGCTAGACCTCGATCAAGCTTAGAAAATAACTCCCTAGACACCCCTTCAAGATAAATTTGCAAATTTTTCGGTAGAGAAATATCCCGGCCGAAGGCCAATTCCTCCTAAAATTACAGGCTGGCTATTGCTCGCCAGGAAAAATACTTAAATGGCACAAAGGGTCCTAATATTGCCAGAAATGGGGTGATGCTTATGTTCTGTTTGAATCCTGGGAGGACCATATGTTTTTATTAGTTCATTAAAGTATATTGGGGTTTGTAATTGATTATTAATGTTAAGAAAGGGGTGTTACTTATTAGTTATTATTTTTGTCTTTTTACTGTGTTCGTCCCAGTTTTGGTTTGTTTATTTTGAAAGTTTTACATTATAGCGATTTTGATTAGTTCCTTTGCTTTTATCTTGTATCGTCCCAGTTTTGGTGTGTTTATTTTGAAAGTTTTAATTTATAGCCGTTTTGATTAGTTCTTTTGCTTTTATCTTGTATCGTCCCAGTTTTGGTTTGTTTATTTTGAAAGTTTTACATTATAGCGATTTTGATTACTTATTTTGCCTTTATATCGTCTTTGTCCCAGTTTTGGTTTGTTTAGTTTGCAAGTTTTAAAGGTAAGATCCTATGTAGCGGTAGTCACCGTATTTTGTTTGCCCATTAACTAAGGATCCTTATTTATATCCTCATATCTCTTAGTTATTTTCTTCACTTACCTCAACAATACTAAACCCCGATAGCTGGGGAGGGTATGAAATATATCAGGGAAAGAGAGGGGTTGAAACACGGAGATTAACTAGAATATAGCCATCTTGATTAACCAAGCCAAGACGTTGTGTATCCTTGCTTGTGATTTGTTGTTGATTATCGTGACGTCATCAGCCAAGGCGTCAACGATGACGTCATTCCAGCCCTCGGCCAACATGTCGTCATTACACCCGCTTAATCTTACACCCGGTTAATTTAACATCAGCGGTGTATATGTTTCACACAACGTGTATTATAATGTCATTAGTGCACTGTAATTTGCGTCTTGATATTCAAACCGTTTCTATTTATCAATACTAATTAGTATATTAGTATATTAGTAGCGATATCGTCCCAAGATGAACGGATATATTAGTAATTATAGGGAATAGGCTCGCACCCTTATTATGTAATTATAGGGAATAGGCTCGCACCCTTATTATGTAATTATAGGGAATAGGCTCGCACCCTTATTATGTAATTATAGGGAATAGGCTCGCACCCTTATTATGTTTTTTCCTCCAGATTTTGAGAAATGAGTGTAGGCCCTATTCATGGTCTTAGTTATAATGCCAATGTTGGATACACGATGGGTTGAGGGGGGGCTTTGCCCCCCTTCACCCCCCCCCCCCCCATGAATTATTGAAATCGTCATCAATGTTGCCAGCAGGGGGTAAATATTGATTACACTGCATAAAGAAGGCGTTTGTAAACTGTGACTCTCCGAAAGAGCTCTGAGATTTATTAGAATGGGCGTTTTTTCGGTCAATATTAAGGAGACGGACCACAGCTATTTTCAATTGTATTTTTGTGGATTTATTATTTATGATTTATTAGGTTTCTATAGGCCTATTACAATTATTAGGTTTCTATAGGCCTATTACAATTATTAGGTTTCTATAGGCCTATTACAATTATTAGGTTTCTATAGGCCTATTACAATTATTAGGTTTCTATAGGCCTATTACAATTATTAGGTTTCTATAGGCCTATTACAATTATTAGGTTTCTATAGGCCTATTACAATTATTAGGTTTCTATAGGCCTATTACAATTATTAGGTTTCTATAGGCCTATTACAATTATTAGGTTTCTATAGGCCTATTACAATTATTAGGTTTCTATAGGCCTATTACAATTTGTTCATGCAAATTAAGGAACATATCCAGGAACCTGGCCAACTTTTATTAAGTGATTTTTTTGGGGGGGTTTTAGCTAGTTTTCATCATTATACAGTGGTTGTCATTAATTAGAATCTCCGGAAAAAAAGTTGTCCCCATTATCCAACAATCTTAAGATAAGGCCCCCGATAGTGGGGATGGCTATGAAGTACAGGAAAATTGAGGGGTAAAAGACGAAAATAAGGGGTAATATTAGCGTAACCTAACAACCTTACCTAACCTAACCTAGTATATTAGGTGGGGGCTGCCACCCCCGCTGGTTTGGTATTTAGCCTAATTCATAAAAGATTGACGGTCGGCAAAAGAGTTCATTATAAGAGTGAGAGAACTCTATTTCTTATTGCTAATCTGCCAACCTGTGCATCATATGAGTCTAAAGGGGTTAAGTGGGCTAAGAGTTAATCAACATGGCTAAATTGCAGATAATGTTTCAACATCACGGTAATTGTTTAGTGTATGGCCTCCTCCTAAAGAAAATGGATTTTTGAGCACAGACTGAACCAAATGTTCACTACTGTATTTACATAGCTGGTCATTAACCTAACCTAACCTAACCTAAGGTAACCTGGGCATCCTGGGGGCTGCTGCCCCCAGACCCCCGCTGGTCTTGGGTTGAAAAGTGATAAAAAACACATAGCCTATCTCTTACCTCATTATTTAAAGTTTTGTATTTTGTTTAATATACACTTCCCATGTAATTTGAACAGTTCTATTGCTTCTATATATCATATAATACACCATAGAATACGTATTTAATAACTAGAAAAAGAGGACTTCGATTAAACGATTACGATCTTAAGATACGGCCCCCGATAGTGGGGAGGGCTATGAAGTACAGGGAAATTGAGGGGTAAAAGATGAAAATAAGGGGTAATATTAGCGTAACCTAACAACCTTACCTAGTATATTAGGTGGGGGCTGCCGCCCCCACACCCCCGCTGGTTTGGTATTTAATTCATAAAAGACTGACGGTCGCCAAAAGAGGTAATTATAAGAGTAAGAGAACTCTAGTTCTTATTGCTAATCTGCCAAGCTCTGCGTCATATGAGTCTGAAGGGGTTAAGTGTTAATCAACATGGCTAAATTGCAGATAATGTTTCAACATCACTTTTTCTTTGATATAATTCAGGGCCTCTCCACCTATATGGGTTATTATTGACGAGGTAAGTGAAGGAAATAAGTCTGTATTGAGGATATTCATTAAAGACTCCGTGGTAAACGTAGCCTAGGCTTGGACCCAAATAACGACGGTATAAAACCCTTACCCTTGGTGTACTGGACAATAATGGTCTGCAGCCAAATTAACACAATTCCGCTGGAAGCTCCGTTGGTAATCCCGTTAAATAGATGTTGTAGGTGTTTTCATAAAGCAAAAACACTTCACTATTCATTGAACAACAGTTCCACCATTTCAAATATGGCCGACTGGCCCGAATCCGAGAGATTATAAACACCAAGGATAATAAATGAATCAATGTGACGTCGTAGAGGGATTGAGAAACAAAAGAGGCTCATTATATGGACTGACGTGTATTTCTACACCCGTTAAAATGTTGCGAGAATTTGTGAAGTCACCGTCTAGAAAGTGACCTACTCCCACAACAACCATTCATATACCATCATCGCTCGTGACGTCACACCCAGTTTATTGACCAATAGAATAGCAGTATACAACTCGACTCACTTCCACTCGTCGCCCACCAGCTGAGCTGGGAAATTGTAAAAGTGAGTCCACAGATGCCCTCTAATTATTCATTTACCAAGTAATTTTTCCATTTATAGTATACTACGAAGCAACATACATAATACATATATATATATGTACAAACAACAAATATGCTATAACACTGCCCCCCCGCCGTTGGGGAGCCACCTTGTCGTGGTGGCGGGGCTCGAAGCGGGGTCGCTGTCATCCACTCTTCGGAGCAGGGATTACAGCGGCGTCGTGGACGAAGTACCCCCCCGTCGTCTTTGGGATAAGCGGAACCTTCCGGTGACGGCGTTTTTCTGGTTCCCGATTTTGACCTCGCTTTGCGGAGGGTTTCCTCCTCCTTTTTCACTAAATTGTGCCGGCTAGGCTCAAGACGCCTTCCCTCGCTGAGTGGGGAGTTCTGACTCCTCCCCGTTTACAGGGGCAGTGGCAGCTAGCTCACTGCACGTGGGGGTTGGTACCGGGGGCGGCGGCACGGTCGCCCGTGCTGTCGCTCCATGGACCGCCCATCAGTGAGGCCCGGTCTCGGTTTCCGGGGGTCCGGTCTACCTTCCTGGTGGGTTTCCTGGCTTCTGTCCGGCTGCCCTCCATTACGTACAGATTGGGGATGTTTGCAATTCATTTTGCCCTCAGTCCCAGTATAGCGGTTTTGCCTAAACTAGGCCTCTCTGTACGTAGTGGTGCTATCCCCCCTTGTCTAGGGGGGTAGGGTATTGGGATGAACCCCCTAGGACCTGCCCCTGTTTGTGCCGTCGGTGTGGGGGTCGGAGCTTCCTGCCTCGCGACAGGGGGCTCTGTTAGCTCTTATGGTACGCTCTTTATTTTTGCTTTGTTTCTGTTTTTCTTTTCTTTTTCTTTCTTTTTCTTCCCCTTGGTTAGTTTTTCTTTCCTTTTTCGTTTTCCGACAAACCGAAATTAGAATAGTAAAAACAACTTGGGTCATCATGGTCCGTCCATACAACCCCACTACCCCGGACCAAGCTAAGGCGCACCCTGTCCCCGTCCCACGCGATCTCACGGACTCTCCACCTGACCTTTCTCAACTCTCTGGGGCTTCCGCCCTCGACGCATCCGTACCTACTAGTACCGTACCAGCTCAAACCTCTGACTCTCTCCTCATTGACCGCTCTCCGGCGCCTTCCTCAGCTTCGACTTTGGTAGGCGTGGAGTGTGTCACCTCTCTTTCCGATTCTTCATTAGTTCAGCCTGCTCTTTCTTCTACTGCTTCCTCTTCCTTATCCCTCCCCGCTCCGCCAGTTCAGCCCTCTTCTCTTCCGTCGTTTGCTATCCCTTCTACTGCATCTGCCACTCTTCCTTCCTCCATTGCTTCCTCATCTCATATCGTCACTTTCGAACCATATTCTCCTTCTTTTTCTTCTCCTTCAGTTCCTTCGCCTTCGGTTCCATCTACTTCAGTTTCTTCTTCTGCTCGCCCTCGTTCTTCTATTCTTCCTCTCTCCGATCTCTTTGCCCCTGCCGATTTTGTTAAATTCTTTTCTATCCCCGCCTCAGCCCCTCTTGCCGGGGATGACCTTCTGTTCCACCTCAGTCTCCTTCAGAGGGTGGGCAAGGATGTCACTTTCCACTCTCGTCATGATCATTCCCGTCTAGTTACAGTGCAAAATGAGAGTCAGGCTGCTGCTATGGCGGCCTTTGCAGATCCCAACGGTACTCCCATCCCTGCTTTTAAAGACCAAAGAATTAACTCGTGCACAGGTACTGTCCTGATCCCTTCTTATATCCAACTCGGTGATCGGGACTTCAAAGATTGTGCCGACCTTATTGGGAAGGCCGTTGTTGCACAAGACCATGTTGTAATTAATATTGTCTGTTACACCATCCAACCTCGCCACAATCGCCGCTATCCCTCTAATATCGCTAAAATAACGTTCGATGGTAATATTCTCCCTTCTCACGTTATTGTCGGTGGTACTCGCATCGACGTATTAGAATCCCTTCCCCGCCCTCAGCAGTGCAGGGTTGCTGGCGTTTTGGCCACCCCGTGAAATACTGTCGCTCTCTCAACCCCGACTATCCTACATGCCCGTACTGTGCGCAACCTGGCCATATTGCTGATAACTGCCCGTCTACGACCCCCTGCTGCCTCAACTGTAAAGCCTCCCATCCTGCCTATTCCCATGATTGCCCCGTTTACAAATTTGAATCTGAAGTTACAATTCTTAAAGCAAAACAAGGCCTTACTCACTCTGCTGCCCGTAAGGAAGCTCTTCGCCTGGGCTTCTCTCCTCGTCCGATTTCTGCACTTATCTCTCACCCTCCCGTCTCTTCTTCCACTCCCTCCGTTCCGCTTCCCTTGTCCTCGTCCTCCTCTTCCTCTTCCTCTGTTCCGCTCTCTGTCCCTTCTTCCCTTACTTCTACGCCTTCGGTTTCTTCTGTCTCCACTCCTCCTATTCCTGTCTCTTCGTCTTCTATCCCTTTGTCTAACTCTTTCTCTGTGCTTGACTCTTCTACTCCTACTTCCGTTTCTTCTCCTTCCACTTCCTCTCCTCGCCCTCGCCCCTCTTCTTCTGGTTTGGCTCAACGCCCCACCCGCCAGCGGTCCCATCCCAAGCCTTCCTCTAGTTCTCCTCCTCCCTCGTCTCGTGGTTCCCTTTCCTTCCGGTCTCCTGTCTCTACCAAACGTATTTCCAAAATTCCTTCCCGTACCTCCCGTTCTCCCTCTCCCCACTCCTCTTCTAAACGCAGGGACTTCCACCGTACTGTCCGGAGTCCGAGTCCCGGTGAGAAGAAGAAAAAGAGGTTGCCTCCTTCCTCCACCCCTCCTTCCTCCTCCTCTCCATCTCTTTCTTCTTCTTCCTGCTTTCGCCCTCCCTCTGACTTAAACATGTCCTTTGAGTCCATTCCCAAGATTTGAGCCTTTCTCGATTCTTCTCGTCCCCCGCCTCTTACCGTTTCTGCTGACATTCATCCTGTCCCCTCTACACTGCCCCTTACCCCTCAACCGCCTCCTCCTTCCCCTGTCCCCCCCTCTTCCGTCTCTACCCCTTCCCAACCTTCTTCTCTTCCTTCTGTCTCTCTTTCGTCCTCTGCCCTTCCCTCCTCTTTCTGGCCCTCCTCTTTCTTCTTCTCGTT